>OX377622.1:55260275-55464173 GCA_947397865.1 Polietes domitor | reverse complement strand
TCCCGATTTGACATTTTCCGCTCTAGAAACGACATATTGTACCCGCTTTTCTTTAAATTTTGCAGAACATTTTATAATCCAACTAGAAATACCTGTGCTGAAATTGGGTAAGATCGGTTCAGATTTAGATATAGCCCCCATACAAATGTCGCTCCCGATTTGACATTTTCCGCTCTAGAAACGACATATTGTACCCGATTCTCTTTAAATTTTGCAGAAACATCTTATAATCCAACTAGAAACACGTATGCAAAAATTGGGTAAGATCGGTTCAGATTTAGATATAGCCCCCATACAAATGTCGCTCCCGATTTGACATTTTCCGCTCTAGAAACGACATATTGTACCCGGGTTTCTTTAAATTTTGCAGAACATCTTATAATCGAACTAGAAACACGTTTGCAAAAGATATAGCCCCCATACAAATGTTGCTCCCGATTTGACATTTTCCGCTCTAGAAACGACATATTGTACCCGATTTTCTTTAAATTTGGCACAACATTTTATAATCCAACTAGAAATACCTGTGCTGAAATTGGGTAAGATCGGTTCAGATTTAGATATAGCCCCCATACAAATGTTGCTCCCGATTTTACATTTCCGCTCTAGAAACGACATATTGTACCCTATTTTCTTTAAATTTTGCAGAACATCTTATAATCGAACTAGAAACACGTTTGCAAAAATTGGGTAAGATCGGTTCAGATTTAGATATAGCCCCCATACAAATGTCGCTCCCGATTTGACATTTTCCGCTTTAGAAACGACATATTGTACCCGATTTTCTTTAAATTTTGCAGAACATCTTATAATCGAACTAGAAACGCGTTTGCAAAAATTGGGTAAGATCGGTTCAGATTTAGATATAGCCCCAATACAAATGTCGCTCCCGATTTCACTTTTTCCGCTTTAGAAACCACATATTGTACCCGATTTTCTTTAAATTTGGCACAACATTTTATAATCCAACCTATGGTGAAAGTGGGTAAGATCGGTTCAGATTTAGATATCGCCCTCATACAAATGTTGCTCCCGAATGTTTAACCGATTTTGGCCAAACTTTACATATTATATTTCACCAATAAACATACATGGTGAAAGCGGGTCACATCGTTCCAGGTTTCAATATACCCCCATACAAATGTCCTTTCCGATTTAACATTTTTTGTCAAACACATACATTTACAGGATGCAAAAATCCTTCCCGATTTCACTCCGTCCGTCTTTAGCATTTCCTTACTTGTTTGGGAGATGCCCATATGTCAAAGTGTACGTAAAGTAACAAAAATAAAAAGAAAATGCGTTTCTCTTTATATGAAAAGTAAATTAATTCAACTTTAGGTTAGTTGCAAATTTAACAAGACATTGTGTTTTATTTATTTAGTTGCTGTAACATAACCTTTTTCCATTTCATTCACTGCGAGCGATACTTATCTACGTTGTTTTCTGCTTCAGATTCCAATAAAGAGAGACCGAAGCAATGGATCTAACATTTGCATCAACCCAATGATTTAGGTTTGACTCAATATAATTTGCAAATAGCAATACCGATAACTTCAAGTCCAGTACACTCAGGCCTACTCTCACAACAACAATTTTATCATTAAAGTGACAATTTTTCTAATGTTTCTGCATAAACATTGCCGTGTGTGTGCAGGCGTTGGTGTACCAGTTTGAGTGAATGTGTTCGATCTGAGCAGCAGCAACAACAACACGGCTTAAGCTGAAGTTTAAGTCGTTGTTATCGCTTAGGCAAGTACAAATGCATTCGCTCAAGCTCAAACACATTTTCGGTGAGTAGAGAAATAGAGAGAGTGAGAGAGTAAATGAAGAAAATAATAACGAAAGATGCAAATGAGAGAATCAACCATCGTTCGTTAACTATGTTATTGAAATCAAATGTAGCTACATATATAACATAATTAATGTAAGAATTGTATCAATTATGTCAAATACATTGCAACATTAAACATAGATATACATACACATATGCTAGTGTTAACAGAACATTGAAAATGAATTTACAGTCTTGAACAAAATATTGCTTCTAAATTTACATACAATTTCATTATGAAACATTCTAATGATAATCTAATCTAAGTTTGTGGAAGAACATTTACGCCAACATTCTCCCCCCTTAAGAACGGATGTTTTTAGTTGGATTGACAAAGGACGGCCTACCGTTGGGAGTGTTTTAGTTGAGTTTTTGAAACTCCGCTATGCTCCGACTCACAGCGAATCTCCTAGGCTCCGTCCAGCGCACAGCATTTCACGTTAGTTTTAAAAAGTAGACAAATTTTAGGACGTTTGTTGATCGTTTCCTGGAAGAAAGCAAATTTTACTAATTGAACGTTTAATTAATTTATTTTTTGTAAGAACTGATACAACCCGTACGTGTCCATCAGGTCCTGGATGAGTTTCAGTAATTCGTCCAATCAGCCATTGGCCTGGGCCGCATCTCTCATCAGCAATAAGTACCAAATCTCCAATTTTCGCCTCTGCTTTTGGTCTCAGCCATTTTGGTCGAGCTTGAAGTCTGTTTATATATTCGTTTCGCCACCTTTTCCAAAAGTGCTGCTTTAATTTTTCAACACATTTCCATCGAGTAAGATGATTAATGTTGGCATTCAATAGCGATTCATCTGGGATACATGTCGTTGGTTCCCCAACTAAGAAATGTGCAGGTGTAAGTGCATCGCAATCAGCAGGATCAGGTGATAAAGGAGCTAAAGGTCGAGAATTCAGGCAGCTTTCTATCTGGCATAGTAGAGTTGAAAGTTCTTCAAAATTTAAGGTTCGATCATTCGTTATTCGTTTTAGATGGTATTTTGTAGATTTAACACCTGCCTCCCACAGACCTCCAAAATTGGGTGAGGCAGGTGGTATAAAATGCCATTTCGTTCCATTTAAACTCAACGCTTGGTGTAGATCTTCTGGTAGTGATCGCTTGTTTTTGTTGTAAATTACTTGTAGCTCTTTTGACGCGCCTACGAAGTTTGTACCACAATCTGAATATAGGTCGGTGCAGGCCCCTCTCCTTGAAATGAAACGACGAAAGGCAGCGAGATATGCATTGGTCGTAAGATCAGAGACAGCCTCCAAGTGTATGGCTTTTGTTACCATACACACAAACAGACAAATATAACCTTTTGTCGTAGATGCTGACCTCAATGACGATGTTTTTATCGAAATAGGGCCGGCATAATCAACGCCACTATGGGAAAATGGCCTGGTGACATGCAACCGGACATGTGGTAGATTGCCCATTATCTGCTGCGAAGTTTTGGCATTATATTTGAAACAGCGCATACATTTGTGAATGATCGATTTAGCCAACGTATTTCCAGAAATTATCCAGAATTTTCTGTTCACATATGACATCGTCAATGTTACACCGCCATGAAGTGTCTTTTCATGCGAATCTGAAATAATTAGTTTGGCTAACGGATTAGATTTAGCTAACAAAATTGGATGTTTCACATCATACGGCAAATAAGCGTTTTGTAAACGACCACCGACACGAATCAGACCAGTATCATCCAAAAATGGCATTAATTTCAAAATAGGACTGGTTTTAATTTCGATATTTTTTGAAAGCATCGAAATTTCATCAGGAAAATCAATCATTTGAGTCAGCTTGACATACAGAAGCAACGATTTGTTTGTGTCTGATAAAGTCAGAAGATCTGTTTGCTTTTGGTTGGTATTCTTACAGTTGTAAACAAATCGAAAACAGAGTGCAGTAATTCGAAGAAGAGTCTGTAGTTTCGAGAATTTAAACAGCATATCAGGGTATGATAATGCATTAGAAATGTGGGAAGAGACTTTACTTTTCCTCTGCTCTTCAGAGGTATATAAATTTGACAAATTTTTTGGCCAAAACGATGGAGATTTGTACAGAAATTTTGGTCCATACCACCAAGTCTCATTTTCAACTAAATCATTAGGGAGAATCCCTCTGGAGGCGCAGTCAGATGGATTCAATGCCGTAGGAACATACCTCCAATCGAGAGGATTACTACACCGCTGAATTTGCGCCACTCTATTAGCCACATAAACATTCCAATTGGATGGTGACTTACGGATCCAGCTCAACACTGTAGAGCTGTCACTCCAGTAATAAATGTTACCAATATCTACAGAATTCAGTGATTTTTTCACCTTTTCTGTGAGCCTGACTAATAGAGCCGCTGCGCATAATTCCAGCCTGGGTATAGTTACTGTCTTTATAGGCGTGACTTTCGATTTGGCCTGTAAAATATTGACAAAAATGCCATCGACAGACTCGATTCTTGAATACACTACGGCTGCATATGCAGTCGTTGAAGCGTCGCAAAAACAGTGTAAGTCGGTCTTTGATGTACTCGACCACTGAATCCATCTAGGTATTCTAAGTTTAGTAAGTTCGGATAGAGAGCCGCGGTATTTTAACCATTTATTTCTTATGAAGTCGGGGATATCCACATCCCAATCGAGGCTATTCTCCCAAAGACTTTTAAAAAGGGATTTGGCCAAAACCGTAGATGGCGTTAACCACCCAAGGGGGTCAAACAGACTGGCCGTATCTGAGAGAATCGATCGTTTTGTTACGGACTTAGCGTCAGCGGAATTTATGTTAAATGAAAAACAATCATCCGCAGTATTCCATTGAATTCCAAGGGTTTTTACAGTATTACCATTGTCAAAGTTTAGAGTAAGAGACGGATCTCTATACTCTTCAGGGATTTCCCTCAAAAGGTCCTTGGAATTTGCTATCCACTTGCGGAGTGTGCATCCTCCTCTTTTCAAAATAGTGCACAGTTGTCTGTGTAATAAAATAGCATTATCTAACGATTCAGTCCCAGATAATATGTCATCGACATATGAATCAGTCACGATAACTTGAGCAGCCTGTGGATATTCCAACTTGTAGTCATATGCCAACTGGTGTAGCACTCTTATGGCCAAATAAGGAGCAGATGCAGTTCCATACGTAACCGTATTTAGCTCGTAAATCGAAATCTCATCAAAAGGATCATATCGCCATAATATCTGTTGAAATCTGCGATGACTGGGAGAAACATCAATTTGGCGAAACATCTTTTCGATATCTGCACAAAAGGCTATTCGATGTCTCCTCCACTGTGTCATCACCGAGGGCAGATCATTCTGGAGGGCAGGCCCTGGAGAAAGTGTCTCGTTTAGAGAGTTAAAATCTTTCAAATGGCTACTGCCGTCAAAAACGACCCTTAGTTTTGTTGTTGTACTGTCCTCCTTGAAAACTCCATGATGTGGTAAAAAATACGAATTTTTATGGACATCTTTTGGATATAGACCAACTTTAGACATATGTCCTAAAGTTTCGTATTCATTCATGAATGATTTATAGTTTTCAGCAAAGGAAGGACGTTTTGAAAATGAAATTTCTAATTGCCTTAGCCGTTTGAAAGCATTGATGACGTTATTGTTCAGCTCTGGAAGTACGTTATCATGTAAAATAGATTTAAACGGCAATTGTACCATATAACGCCCAGATTTAGAACGTTTTGTAGTGGTTTTAAAATGAGTCTCACAGCACGATTCTTCATCAGAGAAATCTCTATCCAAACACACCTCTTCTTGTTCCCAAAAAGACTTAAGTAAGTTTTCCAAATTGGTGTTATGGATATGAATTCTGTTTGTAGATGTAGAGTTAGTAGAGCCAGAGAAAACCCACCCAAAGTGGGTATTTTGGAAGAATAAATCGTTGTGAATAAATGACTCTGTAGGAATCTTGATTTTTGAACAAATATCTGAGCCAAGTATCATGTCGATCTTGTCAGATTTATAGAAAAATGGATCTGCCAAACTTTCTGTAGTTATATTAGGCAATGATATATACCTTGAAGAAGACTGTGGAGTATAAGAAGAAAGGTTTGACAACACCAATGCTAAGCAGGAAATTACTGGCTTATTCGCGCGTGAAAATAAGTCAACATTCACCGTGAATTTGGATAAATTAGTATATCCATCGCCTATTCCTACTACTTTACAGTGAGATCTGTGCTTTTTGAGCCCTAATAGTTGAACAGCAGACTCAGTAATTAGGCTGCCTTGTGAACCAGGGTCTAATAGGGCTCTCAGTGGAAAGTGACCACGATCGGTACGAATATTGAGACGAATTGTGTACAGCAAAACGGATTGGAAAGCGCTCGCACTGTGAGAAGACACCTGATGGTCAACATCAGGTCTTGCACCTGAGCAGGATGGCAAATTGTTCAAGCCTTGAACCTGATTTACCTTTTCTCCCGTATGAAGTACTGTATGGTGTGGCTGTCCACATAGACTACAACGAAAAGGTGATCCACAACCATTATGGTCATGCCCAATAAAAAGACAGTTCCGACAAACTTTTTTATTGGACAAAAACTCATTTTTTGCGGTTAAGGAAAGAGCTAAAAATATATAGCATTTCGCAAGAGGGTGGTTTTTATCGCAATATGGACATTTCACTTGGGGTTTTGTAAACTTGCCCGAATGAACTGAAGCTTTCTTAGTTTGCGAGAACTGTTTGTTATTTTTTGTGAATTTTGTTTGTTTGTTGTTGTTGGAAAATCATCCTGTAGAGATTCTAACGTTCTAAATGTCCTTTCTAGGAACTCGAACATTTCACAACGAGTTGGAAGTTCAGTGGAAGACCTTAAAGATTGTTCCCAATCTTTACGTGTCTGAATGTCCAACTTCTGGGCCATTAAATGTATTAATAAAGGATCCCAACTAAGCGTACTTATACCCAAGTTCGAAAGAGGGGATAGACATTCCTTTGTGGAATCGAGCAATGCCTTAATGGACTGAAACCCACCGTCAGATTTTCCAATATTAAAAAGTTTTCCTACTAAATGTCCAACAATCATTCTTTTATTGTGGTATCGGGATTCTAATGTTGTCCAGGCGGACTCATAATTTGCCTCTGTGGCCGAAATTGTTTTTATTAAGTTCGCAGCCTCTCCTTGAAGTGTGCCTTTTAAATAATAAAATTTTTGAATCTTAGTGAGAGATTCATTATTGTGAACAAGTGAGATGTATATGTCGCGGAATGGAACCCACTCCATATAATCTCCTGAAAATGTAGGCAATGATATTTTTGGCAACTTTGCATCAACTCCAATTGTGGTATCCGCACGACCACTGGCTGCTACGAACGTACTTGACAAAGGTGAATGTGTGACCGAATGTTGAGATAACGTGTCCATTAGTCTGCCCTTGAATGTAAAATATTGCTCAGAAAAATCGAAATATACATCCTCACTTAAATAAGGAACATCACAGGCATTTATGCCGTCATCATGAATTTTTTGTAATATTTCGCTGTGTTGACTTTCAAAATTATTAAAAACATTATCGACTCTTTGTCCAAGAGAATGCAAATAGCCAGGAGTTATTTCCGAAACATTCTTGGAATCAAATCGTGATTGATATTTCAATAACATTGAAAGTGTATCACGCTGCATTTGAATTAATTTATCGAGAGTATTCATATTTTATTATTTCACGTTACACACGTCTCAACACACACCACTATGTCACGGTAAAAGGAAATTTTCGCACAAGAAAATTACCACAAATAAAAGAATTTAATTTATGAAAATTTCACAAATTCCCGGGTTTCGGCACCAACAATGTACGTAAAGTAACAAAAATAAAAAGAAAATGCGTTTCTTTTTATATGAAAAGTAAATTAATTCAACTTTAGGTTAGTTGCAAATTTAACAAGACATTGTGTTTTATTTATTTAGTTGCTGTAACATAACCTTTTTCCATTTCATTCACTGCGAGCGATACTTATCTACGTTGTTTTCTGCTTCAGATTCCAATAAAGAGAGACCGAAGCAATGGATCTAACATTTGCATCAACCCAATGATTTAGGTTTGACTCAATATAATTTGCAAATAGCAATACCGATAACTTCAAGTCCAGTACACTCAGGCCTACTCTCACAACAACAATTTTATCATTAAAGTGACAATTTTTCTAATGTTTCTGCATAAACATTGCCGTGTGTGTGCAGGCGTTGGTGTACCAGTTTGAGTGAATGTGTTCGATCTGAGCAGCAGCAACAACAACACGGCTTAAGCTGAAGTTTAAGTCGTTGTTATCGCTTAGGCAAGTACAAATGCATTCGCTCAAGCTCAAACACATTTTCGGTGAGTAGAGAAATAGAGAGAGTGAGAGAGTAAATGAAGAAAATAATAACGAAAGATGCAAATGAGAGAATCAACCATCGTTCGTTAACTATGTTATTGAAATCAAATGTAGCTACATATATAACATAATTAATGTAAGAATTGTATCAATTATGTCAAATACATTGCAACATTAAACATAGATATACATACACATATGCTAGTGTTAACAGAACATTGAAAATGAATTTACAGTCTTGAACAAAATATTGCTTCTAAATTTACATACAATTTCATTATGAAACATTCTAATGATAATCTAATCTAAGTTTGTGGAAGAACATTTACGCCAACACAAAGTATAACCCAAATGGGGTCACATTCTGATCTATTACAGCTCTAGAAACTACATCTTACATCGGATCTTCATCAAATTTTGCAGAGCATGGTATTTTTCAACCAGGAATACCTACCGTGAATGAGAAATATATAGGCCCATGTTTTGGACCAGGCCCAAAATGTAGTTATATGCCCCCTTTTGAAATGTCGGTCCGATGCATCCTATTACTACTGTATAATTTGTATTTGTCTGTCGGATAATTGGATCAATTACCATATTATTAACCACATTCGTTAAATATGAATAAATGGGTTTAGTAATCAAAGCGAGGTACATACGCAGGGAGTGGTGTAGGGTATTATATAGTCGGCCCCGCCCGACTTTAGCCTTTCCTTACTTGTTTTTTTACGATATTTATTCTTTCTTGTTTGTAACTGACTAGCTAATATTTATGAAGTGATAACGGCATATATTGTAAAGTCATAAAAATTTTACTCCACTAAAGTATCTCCAAAGCCGACCGCAGAATAAACACTTGTCAGAGTTCGCCCAGACTTTTTCTCTGGGGTATGTCAAAAACCAAAAATGTTGAATCTTCTTTACAAGTATTTTCAAATATATAAAATATGATAATCATTCACTGATAATTTTATATTATTGGGCGATTGTTCACTTAGATTTTGGGCGATTTAGGGCCCGAAATTCTTGGTGATTGTTCCTTTTCAATCTGTGTAATTATACCCTCACTCTGCAGAGTAGGAGGGTATATATCATTTGGGACAGAAAAAAAGTGTAACGCATTAAAGGAGTGATTTAAGACCCCAAGTATGTTTGGACCAAATCCATTTCATGACTTTTTAAGCTATTTGAGCCATGTCCGTCCGTCTGGCTGGCTGGTGTACACGATAACTCTCGAACGGAGTTAAGGAATCAATTCAAAATTTGTATATGGTAATATTTTTCTCAAACTTAGTTTAAATTTAAATTTTAAATTCGAAGTTAAAGCTGGAATAACTTATATTCAAATGATCGGAATACTGTGAAATTTGATATTTGACAATGCTATTATAGAAGTAGCATTCACATGGAATATGGGCGATATTGTCACACCCCCTTTGCTACTTCCCACATAAAGTGGCTTAAACTTTGGTTACAATAAAACCAACATAACATCCATACGGGTAGTCCAAATCTTTTGCAATCGGACTTTATTCATAAAGATATCAAAAATTTTGAAATTGAATTATCTCAAAATAATAAATAACAATATTTGTAACCTTTTATTTTGTAATGTTCAGTTCATATCAATTATATATTATAAATTATCATATGTTTTAGTTATTTTCGTTTGTATTTTTTGGTCTGTAATCAATATTTGATTTGAACTGAGATATTGTCCCATGGTGACATTTATTACTTGGCTGCAGACTACCACTATCATGATTTTCACCCTGTCAACGGTTTCATTCAGGTGGCTTCTTAGCGACTTTTCAACAACATACCCGGCCTCTTTAAGTAAATGATTCTCACAAACGAAACGAGAAGCACAACTCACTTGCCGAATAACCGTTTTTAAAAAATCGCAGCAAAATCGGCAAGTGAGTTGTGGTTCTCGTTTCGTTTTTATTGTCCAATCTCAACAAAACTCCAATTTTGGCCAAACTTTACATATTGTATTTCACATATAAATATGGTGAAAGTAGGTCACATCGTTCCAGGTTTTAATATATCCCATACAAATGTCCTTTCCGATTTAACTTTTCTTGTCAAACACATACTTTTACAGAATACTTTAAAATAATAATGCAGAACACGTTGTATTTTACCTGGAAACACACATTATGAGAGTGGGTCCATAATTAGAACCCATAAAGAAGACCTTCCCGTAAAAAAGTCCTTACCGAATTGAATTGCAATGGGGTAGAAAGTGTATTCTTGCACCCTATGATGATATGTATATTAGGCTGGGTCGACTCCCATACAAATGGAAAAACAATTTCCAGACACTCCACGAAAATAAAGTACGGATTGTTTAATGATGATCTGCAAAATATTTCGTCACTGGGTCAAGCCATCTGTGAGCTAAACGCTGTGTACATTCCTCTAATTGAGTAGATACATAATATGAAATTATTTTTTTCAAAATTCGTACTTTTAAGGGATAAAATGGGAATAGAGGGATAAAAGTGGTACCATCCAAATGGCTGCACCTAGAATAATGAAATTAGGTGTATACATTCCTCTGATTGCGTAGAAACGTAGAATAGAATGATTTTTCGAAATTTGTACTTTTTGGGGTTCAAATTGAAAAAAGGGGATACAAATAGTACCAACCAAATGACCGCAGCTAGAGTCATGAAATTCGGAGTATACATTCTTCTGACTGCGTAGACACGAAACACGAAAGGTTTTTTCCAAATTCGTACTTTCAAGGAATACAATGGGTACAGGGGGTAAAAATAGTATCAACTAAACGAATACAGAATGATGAAATTCGGTGTGTACATCACTCTAATTGCGTAGACACGTAAAATAAGTGATTTTAGAAAGTCGTACTCTTAAGGTGGTAAAATTGGAAAAAGGGAATAATAATGGTACCAACCGCAGCTAGAATCATGTAATACGGTGTATACATTCCTCTGACTGCATATACACGCAAAATAAAAAGATTTTTCCAAAGTTAGATTATTTTGCGCATGTAAGTGAGATAATGGATTTTCAAAATTTGTACTTTTGGAATTAAAATAGAATGGAAATACAATCAACTGTAGCACCCACTATCTATCAATATTTATGGTATTTTTGAAAATAATTATATACAAATATTTATTTTTTGAAATGACTTATTTATGTTATTTCGATATATATAGAATAAACGTATTGTTAGCCTTGCCTTGTAAGCGTGGTTTGAAATAATAAAAATATTATATTTATTTATAAAATTATTTTTTCAATATTTGTATTTGTTTTGGTTTGGCCATATTAAAACAAGTAAGGAAAGGCTTAAGTCGGGCGGGGCCGACTATACGATACACTCCACTTTCTATCGGAATACAATTCAATTCAGTAAAAAAGTGAAAACGGGAAAAAAATTTGTATGTTTCCTAATCTCAGGTTAATATGACCTGGTCCAATTTGTCAAATCGAGAATAATAAAGAGTGATTTTTTTGAGGTTAGGATTTTCATGCATTAGTATTTGACAGATCACGTGGGATTTCAGACATGGTGTCAAAGAGAAAGATGCTCAGTATGCTTTGACATTTCATCATGAATCGTCTTACAAACGAACAACGCTTGCAAATTATTGAATTTTATTATCAAAATGCGTGCTCTGTTAAGAAAGTTCATTGCGCGCTTCCATTTTATGGTCAGTTTAATCGACCCACTGAAGCGGCTATTCGGGCTATTGTGACTAAATTTCGCACCAAATTTACATTGTTGGACATTAAACCACCAACACGCTTACGTAGAGTGCGAACTGAAGAAAATATCGCAGCTGTATCGGCCAGTGTTAATGATGACCACCAATTTTCGATTCGTCGCCGTTCGCACCAATTGGGTCTCTGTTACTCAAAAACGTGGAAATGCCAAAATTGGACTAAGCGGATGGACCACCTAAGACGCAGCCGCGGTCAACATTTAAATGAAATTATCTTCAAAAAGTAAATGTCATGGACCAATCTAACGTTTCAAATAAAGAACCGATGAGATTTTGCAAATTTTATGCGTTTTTTTTAAAAAAAAGTTATCAAGCTCTTAAAAAATCACCCTTTATTTATTTCGGGGTTATATCCAAACATGGAATGAAGTGACTAACTTTCATAATAAGTTCTTCCAGTTGAACTATAACGTGTCATGCTCAATTTTAAGAAATTCTCTGAAAATACGCGGTTTCTGGGGAAAAGAAATTTGTATGAGAGCTATATGTAAATCTGAACCGATGTGACCCATTTTCACCGTGGGTGTTTCTCGTTGAAATATAAGATATTTTACAAGACTTGAAGAAGATCTGTTAAAATATGTGGTTTCTAGAGCAGAAAAAGTCAAATCGGGAGCGAAATTTTAATGGGAGCTATATATAAATCTGAAACGCTCTGACTTATTTTCACCCTAGGTGTTCCTAGTTTAAATATAAGATGTTTTGCCAATGCCAAAGAAAATATGTTAAAATATGTGAATTCTAGAGCGGAAAAATTCAAATTGGGAACGAAATTTGTATGGGAGCTATATATAAATCTGAACCGATCTAACACATTTTTACCACAGATGTTTCTAGTTGAAATATAAGTTTTTTTGCGAAGTTAGAAGAAAATCTGTTAGGTTAGGTTAGGTTGAGAGGGTTGCCCGCTGGTAGTGTATACAACATCATGTGTATACGCAA
Organism: Polietes domitor; assembly: GCA_947397865.1. Classification (NCBI taxonomy): domain Eukaryota; kingdom Metazoa; phylum Arthropoda; class Insecta; order Diptera; family Muscidae; genus Polietes; species Polietes domitor. Next base: position 55,451,309 of record OX377622.1, on the reverse strand, counting down.
CCAAGCGAGTTCACTCGGAGACTATTTGTCCATTGTGCTACCTTTGATAGATGATTATGGAAGAGATGTGTTAGTGAATAGAGGAGGAGGATTATAGTGAGAGAAGAGAAGTTGATAGTAAGGAAAGTCCGAAGGGTTCGTTGTGTCAGTCGTTATTAGATTGCCTGTTGTTTCTACTGGAGAACCAGCTGGCCTTGTCTATGATTTTATATAGGTGGTTCAGAGGAACATTTGCTATTTCTGCCAGACTGTTAAAGAACCTGCTTCCAAGATAATGTAACCTGAGCTCCTGCAGTCTGTGGCATGAGCATAGCTGATGCTCCACCGACTCCTCTTCTTCTTCGTCGAGGCAGCTTCCGCAGTAGTCCATATGAGGGATCCCATACGCTCTGCCATACGGCCTATTGCGCAGTGCCCTGTAAGGACTCCCATGAGGATGCTTGTGTTTCTTTTGCCGAGTGTCAGTAGTTCCTTTGTTCTACTAGGGTTGATTTTCGGCCATAAGTTACGTGTTATTCTGCAGTTATGACCGGAGTCCCATCGCAACTTTGTTTCTCGGTCTGCTATTTCGTCTATTTGATTGAGTATTTCGATGAAAGGCGTGCGTATGTGTTACATGGAACTTCCGTCTCTTTGGAGCCTTTCCGTGCACATTCGTCTGCCATTTCGTTTCCAGGTACTCCGTATGACCCGGTACCCATACAAGTGTGACGTCATGCATTTGGAGTCGGTCCAGAGACTCTAAGCAGTCATGTACGCATCTTGATCTTATAGTCTTGGAGTTTAAGGCTTTAAGGGCTGCCATACTGTCCACGTAAATTCTGAATTTTGACGGATCGAAGTCCCGTTCCAGAATATTTTTCGCGGCTATGTTGATGGCATATACTTCTGCCTGAAAGACTGTGCAAGTAGTTGGTAGTCGGACGGATATTTTAAGGTTTAAAGGTTCAGAAAAGACTCCCGATCCCGTACCTGTCTCCATTTTCGAGCCATCAGTGAAGATTGAGTTTTCCTCGTCGGTCATGACCATGTTGGATGCCCATTCTTCTCTGGTGGGTATTTCCAGTTTGAAGTTCTTATGTAGGTGCATACTGGGCTTGAGAAAATCTGAATTTTTATCTAGCCTCCCGTATGATTCAGTAGCTCCTAAAATGGAGCTGTGCCCAAGCGTGTCGTTTTTCAGCATACCGAGTTCTCTGATACGCAATGCTACCCTTGCTGCGTATCTCCTTACGAAAATGTCCATGGGTTGTAAAGAGTGATTTTTTTGAGGTTAGGATTTTCATGCATTAGTATTTGACAGATCACGTGGGATTTCAGACATGGTGTCAAAGAGAAAGATGCTCAGTATGCTTTGACATTTCATCATGAATAGACTTACTAACGAGCAACGCTTGCAAATCATTGAATTTTATTATCAAAATGCGTGCTCTGTTAAGAAAGTTCATCGCACGCTTCAATTTTATGGTCAGTTTAATCGGCCCACTGAAGCGGCTATTCGGGCTATTGTGACTAAATTTCGCACCAAATTTACATTGTTGGACATTAAACCACCAAGACGCTTACGTAGAGTACGAACTGAAGAAAATATCGCAGCTGTATCGGCCAATGTTAATGATGACCATCAATTATCGATTCGTCGCCGTTCGCAGCAATTGGGCCTCTGTTACTCAAAAACGTGGAAATGCCAAAATTGGACTAAGCGGATGGACCACTTGAGGCGCAGCCGCGGTCAACATTTAAATGAAATTATCTTCAAAAAGTAAATGTCATGGACCAATCTAACGTTTCAAATAAAGAACCGATGAGATTTTGCAAATTTTATGCGTTTTTTTTTTTAAAAAAAGTTATCAAGCTCTTAAAAAATCACCCTTTATATTGAGTATAGTTTCTAGTCCGGCTTCTGTTAAAATATGTGAATTCTAGAGCGGAAAAATTCAAATTGGGAACGAAATTTGCATGGGAGCTATATATAAATCTGAACCGATCTAACACATTTTTACCACAGGTGTTTCCTGGTGAAATATAAGGTGTTTTGCGAATTTTGAAAAAAAAAATCTGTTAATATATGTGGATTCTAGAGCGGAAAAATTCAAATTGGGAACGAAATTTGCATGGGAGCTATATATAAATCTGAACCGATCTAACACATTTTTACCACAGATGTTTCTCGTTGAAATATAAGGTGTTTTGCGAATTTTGAAGAAAATCTGTTAAAATATGTGGATTCTAGAGCGGAAAAATGCAAATTGGGAACGAAACTTGCATGGGAGCTATATATAAATCTGAACCGATCTAACACATTTTTGCCACAGGTGTTTCCTGTTGAAATATAAGGTGTTTTGCGAATTTTGAATAAAATCTGTTAAAATATGTGGATTCTGGAGCGGAAAAATTCAAATTGGGAACGAAATTTGCATGGGAGCTATATATAAATCTGAATCGATCTAACACATTTTTACCACAGGTGTTTCTAGTTGAACTATAAGATGTTTTGCCAATATTGAAGAAAATCTTTTGAAATATGTGTTATCTAGAGTGAAAAGAGTCAAATCGGAGTGAAATTCGTATGCGGGCTATATCTAAATCTGAACCGATTTTCTTCAAATTAAATAGTGTTCGTCCTTGTCCCGAAAAACTTCGTTTTGCAAAGTTTCGTTTAGTTCTGGCTACAATTGCGACCTGTATCGCGATTACAACAATAGATGGACAGACAGACAGACGGACATTGCTAAGTCGACTCAGAAAGTGATTCTAAGCCGATCGGTATAATTAACAATGGGTCTATCACCCTTCCTTTTGGGTGTTACAAACAAATTGCACAAGGACATAATACTCTCGTGGAATGTATAACAAATATATATTTTCCTGTAATATTACTGCACTTCTACGAAAATCGACAGCCTCTGTGGAATGCAATCCATGGTGCAGGGTATATTAAGATCGGCCCGGCCGAACTTAACGCCTTTTTTACTTGTTTTATATATATTAAATTGAACATATAACAAGATCGGACTTATATTTTCAAAATGAGAGTACAGATAATAATTTTTAAAAAAGAAAAAAACTGTGTTGATTTTCTGAATGCTAAATTAAAATATTTTTTCCATGTTTCCCAATGTCATATTGCAATTAGACGACCTGGTCTTCGGTGGCCTCAAGGGTTCCATCCAAGTGCAGTTTTCTCTACCAATCTGGTTGTGATCTTCACGGCTCGTTATCTGTTTCTTAAAATGTGCTTGATTTTTGCCAAGTGTTGCTTAGTGTTATTATTAAAAATTAATTTTTGTCGCCGTCTCTAAACACAATGTGGCAGCAGCTATCGTGGTTAGTTGTTTTCGCTTACATAAACGCTTTTATTATCGATAAAAATCCAAAGTGGCATTCATTGTCCAGACAGATTTGCGAAAACCTTTTTCTTATCGCAAACAAACCAACAAACGAACATTAGCCAACAAACGGACATACTGTCGGCTGTTGTTGTGTGACTCGTCCACATTAAATATACATACAAATCTTCGAATGAAAGCAAAATCGATAGACCGTCACATGCACGCACTCACACAAAATTAATATATTCAAGGAAAATAAGTAGCAAGGCAGGCAGGAGGGATGGTGGAAGGAAGGAGGACTTACACCGCACTGACACGTGGTGGTAATTTGCCCTTGTCAGTGGCAGACCAAAATAGAAACAAACAAACAACGAAATAAAACGAAGGAACGACAAAAAGGACGGAAAAGAAAACACAAACACTCAGACACATACACACAGAGTGATATCATTTACGTTTGTGGTAATGCGGAATGACAACCGACATTAATTAAATTAATTGAATTGTTTAAATTTGATCAATTAAAGGCAATCATTTGTTTGCGCATTCCAAATAAAATGCTTACAATGGAGAATCCTTAGTTGCTTTTACACAGCTCCATACACCGATATGTATACATACGTAGATGGTAGTGTGTGTGGTTCAAAGGAACCACCAGTATGGCACACAGCACCGCACCATGCGTGTGTGTGTGTGTGGTGCGAGCTCCTACTTGCAGGAAGATGACATGTGGTGTAAGTGGTGTGTGTATGTGTGCGAGTTTGAATATTTATAAGGAGGACGTATGAACAGCTAATTCATGCTTCCGAACGAACGCATTTCGAAAAATCCGTTTATTTTCCGTGTCTACGCAGTCAGAGGAATGTATACTCCGAATTGCATGACTCTAGCTGCGATCATTTGGTTGGTACTATTTGTATCCCCTTTTTCCATTTTAACCCCAAAAAGTACGAATTTCGAAAAATCTGTTTATTTTAAGTGTCTACGCAATCAGAGGAATGTATACACCGAATTTCATTATTCTAGGTGTAGCCGTTTGGTTGGTACCATTTTTATCCCTCCGTACCCATTGTATCCCTTGAAAGTACAAATTTGAAAAAAAAACCTTTTATTTTTCATGTCCTCGTAGTTAATGGAATGTATACTCCGAATTTCAGGACTCTAGCTGCGGTTATTTTGTTGGTACTATTTTTATCCCCTTTTTCTATTTTGACCCCAAAAAGTACGAATTTCGAAAAATCAGTTTATTTTCCGAGTCTACACAGTCAGAGGAATGTATACACCGAATTTCATTATTCTAGGTACAGCCGTTTGGTTGGTACCATTTTTATCCCTCTATTCCCATTTTACCCCTTAAAAGTACGAATTTGGAAAAAATACTTTCATTTTATGTATCTACTCAATTAGAGGAATGTACACACCGAATTTCGTGTTTCTAGCTGTTGTCGTTTAATATGTACCATTTTTATCCCTTTTTGTCCCATTTCACCCCCTACAAATAAGAATCACTTTATGGTGCACGTTTTTGCTATAAGGGGAATGCGCATACCCAATATCATGCAAATATAAACAGACATATTCAAAAAACATGATTAAATACGCTAAAATATTAGTGATTATTATGGGTATTTTTAGTCCTTGTGAGGGAAAAATTTTTCCCTTTGGGCCGATTTCGCCCCGTTTCAATTCCACCCGATCTACGACTATAAGACACATTTATTGCAAATTTGAACGTTCTAGCTCCTTTCGTTTAGATGCTAGCGTGCTATCAACAGACGGACGGACATGGCTAAATCGTCTTAGAATTTTATGACGATCAAGAATATATATACTTTATAGGGTCTCAGGTCGATATTTCAAGGTGTTACAAACGGAATGACAAAGATATATATGTATAAAGATATTATGATGAATTTCCACCTGCTTAGAGCAGAGGTGATTTGCAATTTTGGGTCCCTAGCGAGTGTGGGGGCTGCTGGACAACCCCCAAAAATTGGTCACCTCGACCATGTCAACTTTTGAAATGATTGGTGAATGTAAAAGGTGGTTAAATTGCAAGGGTCAAGTCAAGTTTTTTTCAGCATTTCATTTGACATTTCTCAATTTCAGACTAACTCAATTTGAATCATGGGAAGATACACAATCGAGCAACGCGTTAAAGTTATTCTGGCTTATTATGAAAATGGGTGTTTAAATTAAAAAGCATATCGTGCACTTCGTCATTTTTTCGGCCAATTTAATAGTCGAAATGTGCGTACAATCGGAAAAATCGCGCAAAAATTCGAGCAAACCGGGTCTGTAGGAGATGTGAAAACACCAGTGCATGCTCGTACAGCTCGTACTGCAGAAAATATTGCTGCTGTTCGGGATAGTGTGGCTGAAGAGCCGTCCACATCAACTCGTCGTCGTGCCCAACAATTGTACCTCTCACGCTCGTCGTTGATGAACATTATGCATAAAGACTGGCATTTACACGCTTACAAGGTGCAATTGACTCAAGAACTAAAGCCTCTTGACCATTCCAAAAGTCGTCAATGGTCAGAATGGTGGCAAGAAATGACAAAAGTGGATGATCAATTTTCACCTCAGATGATAATCCAAGAGCACCCACAAAGAGTGACTGTTTGGTGCGATTTATGGGATGGCGGCATCATCGGGCCGTATTTTTCCAAAATGAGGCCGGTCAGACAGTTACTGTCAATGGCCTTCGCTATCGTGAGATGATAACGAACTTTTTATGGCCCGAATTGGAAGATATGTGGTTTCAACAGGACGGTGCCACTTGCCACACAGCTAACGAAACTATGGTTATTTTTAGCGACAAATTCAATGGCCGTGTCTCGTATCTCACGTGCTGGCGATGTCAATTGGCCACCAAGATCATGTGATTTGACACCGATGGACTTCTTTCTTTGGGGTTATTTGCAAGAAAAGGTGTACGTCGATAAGCCAGCAACAATTCAAGAGCTAGAGGATGAGATAATTCTGCACATTAAGGACATCGAACCTTAATTATGCCTCAGCGTCATCGAAAATTTGAACCATCGGATGGAGGTGTGCCGCCGTGGTCGCGGCGGCCATTTGGGCGATATTTTGTTACACACATAATTGAACCATAAATAAAGGGTCCGCCATCTAACGTTTTTTTTTTCAACTATTCAACCGTTGGACTATTATTTGTGGGGTGCCCTCAAAGATAAGTGTTACGTCGACAAGCCAGAGACAATTGACGCTTTAAAGGACAATATTCGTGAAGCCATTGGTGAAATACAGCTGCACACAATCGATAATGTGCTTAAAAATTGGACCGATCGTGTAGGCCACTGCATGGCCAGCCGAGGCAGCCATTTGAATGAAATTATTTTCCATTATTAACCGGAAGGATTGTACTTTAAAATAAAAAAAGGAATTTGAGAAAATATTCAGTAATTGAATTTGAGAAAATATTCAAATAAATTACAATAATTTCCTAAATAATTTGCGTTTTATTCAAAATCTACATCGGCCATTAAAATCTAACCAACCTTTATAAGCAGAATATTCTTTTTAAAATTAATAAATAAGACAATAGTTTAACAATATTTGTAAATACCGAAGCATCGCTCGGTCTCCCGAATATAGTTATACACTCCACGAGAGTATTATGTCTTTGTGCCAGAACCAAACGAAATATTTTGGGATAAGGACGAACGCTATTTAATTTGAAGAAAATCGGTTCAGATTTAGACATAGCCCCCATACGAATTTCACTCCCTCCCGATTTGACTCTTTTCACTCTAGATACCACAAATTACAACAGATTTTCTTCAAATTTGGCAAAACATCTTATATTTAATCTAGGTATGGCGAAAAAAGTCAGATCGGTTCAGATTTATATATAGCTCCCATTTAAATTTCGCTCCCGATTTGATTCTTTCTGCTGTAGAAACCACATATTTTAATAAATCTTCTTCAAAATTGTCAAAACATCTTATATTGCAACTAGAAACACCCATGTCGAAAGCAGGTTAGATCGGTTCAGATTTATATATAGCTCCCATAGAAATTTCGCTCTCAATTTGAGTTTTTCCGCTCTAGAATCAGATCTTCTTCAAATCTTGCAAAATATCTTATATTTCAACAAGAAACACGCATCGTGAAAGTAGGTCAGATCGGTTCAGATTTATATATAGTTCCTACACAAATTGCAGATTTGACTTTTTCCGCTCTAGAACCACATATTTTAACCGATTTTCTTCTAAATTTGGCAAAATATCTTATATTTCAAATTGAAATACACAGTGTGAAAATGAGTCAGATCGGTTCAGATTTTTATATAGCTCCCACACAAATTTGGCAAAACATCTGGCAATCTAGGCATGGCGAAAAAAGTCAGATCGGTTCATATTTATATAGCTCCCATACAAATTTCGCTCCCTGCTTGATTTTTTCCGCCCCAGAAACCACGTATTTTCACCGAATTTCTTTAAATTGAGCATAACACGTTATACTTGAACTGGAAGAACCTATTGTGCAAGTGGGTCACTTCATTCCATTCTTGGATATAGCCCCGATACAAATATTCTTCTCGATTTGCCAAATTGGTTCAGGTCATATTAGCCTATGATTAGGAAACATACAAAAATTCTTCCAGTTTTCACTTTTTTACCGAACTGAATTGTATTCGGATAGAAAGTGGAGTGTATCATATAGTCGGCCCAGCTCGACTTTAGCCTTTCCTTACTTGTTTTATACTGTAGAAAATTACCAATACTGAATAAATACAACGTTCAGGTAAACTTCTGTCTGAAAAGGAAGGCAAAAACGTAATTACACATTTTGAAATGCAAAAGAACACCTCAAGGGCTCATATTTTCTACGAACTAAACGAAATTTCAATACGACACATGGTTTTCGAGATACATCCCAATAAAATAACCTCTCTTACGATGAAATTTGCAACTATTTCAGCATTTATGAACTTTAAATGCATCCACAACTAAAATTAACCGCGATATTGGCAAAATCTTTTAGAATATGGTTAACAGGAATGTTCTTTGCAAAATTCAATCAGTAGTGTTGAGAATTGCCAATTTGGTTGGTACCATTTTTATCCCCTTTTTCTTAGTTTACCCCCTTTAGAGTACGACTTTCTAAAATCTCTTTATTTTACGTGCCTACGCAATTACTCTAATTGCTAATTAATTGGATATAGACACCGAATTTCATCATTCTAGCTGTAGTCGTTAAGTTGGTACTATTTTTATCCCTCTGTACCCATTGTATCCCTTGAGAGTACAAATTTGGAAAAAATCTTTTATTATTTTATTATCCATGTCTACGCAGCCAGAGGAATGTATACTCCGAATTTCCCGAAATTTTAGGGTTTTTGCCGCCGATAACACACTCTGCGTCCGAATTTAGCCTTTCCTTACTTGTTTATGGTGCAAAAACAAGACAAAATCGGAAAAATTAACAAAAAATGATTCTGATGAGGTTATCGTCCAAGCTATGGGAGCTTATCGTCCAAGCATGTTTTCACATTTTTTGTACATTTTTTGAAGACGAATACACTCATATACTTTTTTCAGTGTACAAATAGAATTTTGGCAAGACGATAAATAGTTTCCATAATTTCTTCAGTTTAGACCCTGAAGGTTAGAATTCATTAGACTTAGAGGGGCCTATTGCTGAACTTAAGGTCTCCAACACTTCGGCTGTGTATTTATGAAATTTCATCAAAGTCGATCAAGCCGTTTAGGAGTTCTATAATTATTTCCCGTTTTTTTATACCCTCCACCTCCAGGATGGGTGTATACTAACTTTGTCATTCTGTTCGTAACACCTTGAAATATCGACCTGAGACCCTATAAAGTATATATATATTCTTTATCGTCATAAAATTCTAAGACGATCTAACCATGTCCGTCCGTCCGTTGAAAGCACGCTAGCATCTAAACGAAAAGAGCTAGGACGTCCAAATTTTCCATAAATACGTCTTATAGTCGTAGATCGGTTAGGATTGCAAAGGGGCGAAATCGGCCCAAAGGGAAAAATTTGTCCCTCACAAGCACTAAAAATACCCATAATATTCCCTAATATTTTAGAGTATTTAAGCATATGTTTTCAATATGTCTGCTTGTACTTACTTGATATTGGGTATGCGCATTCACCCTATAACAAAAAAGTACACCATAAAGTGATTTTTATTCGTAGGGGGTGAAATGGGGCAAAAACGACAACAGCTAGAAACACGAAATTCGGTGTATACATTCCTCTAATTGAATAGATACATAATATAGAAGTATTTTTTCCACATTTGTACTTTTAAGGGATAAAATGGGAAGAGAGGGATACAAATGGTACCAACCTAAAGGCTGCACCTAGAATAATGAAATTCGGTGTATACATTCCTCTGATTACGTAGACACGTAAAATAAATGGATTTTTCGAAATTAGTACTTTCTGGGGTTAAAATGGAAAAAGGGATAAAAATAGTACCAACCAAATGACCGCAGCTAGACTCATGAAATTCGGAATATACATTCCTCTGACTGCGTAGACATGAAATATAAAAGGTTTTTTACAAATTCGTTCTTCCAAGTGATGCAATGGGTACAGAGGGATAAAAATAGTACCAACTAAACGACTTACTAGAATGATGAAATTCGGTGTGTACATTAGGGCGTACCTCAAAAAAAAAGTTCGCCGTACACCTTCGAATATGAAGTATTATTGAAAGGTAGTTTCAAAAAAAAAATTTTTATTTTTTTATGCCGAACGTAGGGGTCGCGCTTTTACATTTTTCTATATAACTTGTATTTATAAACGGATTTTAAAGTGTGATACATCGATGTTTTTGTCTCGACGAGGCCGATTTTTTTGTCTTTGAAGTCATTGAGCTCAAGCACCCCCTTCTGGTACTTACCCATCATTTCTCAGTTGCTACTACCCTAATGTACCACTCTAATAATCGAAAATTAAAGCTCGCATAAAATCATGAATCATGTTTGAGCTCAATGACTTCAAAGACAAAAAAATCGGACAAAAACATCGATGTATCACACTTTAAAATCCGTTTATAAATGCAGAAGTTATATAGAAAAATGTAAAAGCGCGACCCCTACGTTCGGCATAAAAAAATAAAAAAAATTTTTTTGAAACTACCTTTCAATAATACTTCATATTCGAAGGTGTACGGCGAACTTTTTTTTTTTTACTTGTAACCTGGTACGCTCTAGTGTACATGCCTCTTATTGCGTAGACACTTAAATAAAGAGATTTTAGAAAGTCTTACTCTTATGGTTGTAAATAGGAAAAAGGGGATAAAAATGGTACCAACCAAATGGCCGCAGCTAGAATCATGGAATAGACACGCAAAACAAAAAGATTTTTCGAAATTTGTACTTTTTACTTTTACGGCAAAAATTAGTTGAATCAAGAAGTTAGGTTATTTTGCACTATGAACGTGAGATAATAGATTTTCAAAATTTAGAGTTTTGGAATTAAAATAGAATGGAAATACACCCAACTGTAGCAACCACTATCTACCAATATTTATGATATTAACCGATGTGACATATTTTCACCGTGGGTGTTTCTAGTTGAAATATAAGATATTTTGCAAGGTTTGAAGAAGATCTGTTAAAATATGTGGTTTCTAGAGCAGAAAAAGTCAAATCGGGAGCGAAATTTGAATGGGAGCTATATATAAATCTGAACCGATCTAATACATTTTTACCACAGGTGTTTCCAGTTGAACTATAAGATGTTTTGCCAATTTTGAAGAAAATCTGTTGAAATATGTGGTATCTAGAGTGAATAGAGTTAAATCGGGAGTGAAATTCGTATGCGGGCTATATCTAAATCTGAACCGATTTTCTTCAAAATTAAATAGCGTTCGTCCTTGTCCCGAAAAACTTCGTTGTGTAATGTTTCGTTTGGTTCTGGCTACAATTGCGACCTGTATCGTGATTACAACAATAGATGGACAGACAGACGGACATTGCTAAATCGACTCAGAAAGTGATTCTAAACCGATCGGTATAATTAACAATGGGTCTATCTCCCTTCCTTTTGGGTGTTACAAACAAATGCACAAAGACATAATACTCTCGTGGAGTGTATAAAAATATATTTTCCTGTAATATTACTGCACTTCTACGAAAATCGACAGTCTCTGTGGAATGTAATCCATTGTGGAGTGTATATAAAGTTCGGCCCGGCCGAACTTAACGCCGTTTTTACTTGTTTTTTTTTTTTGTAATACTCCACTGTGCGTGAATAAAATGAATTTTCCTCACGATCGCGTGTGATTCACGCAATTCTCGTGAGCCACACCCATCTCTACTGTCTACTGGCTTGAATTTGACTTATTTTGGAAATATATTCTATGGATTGCTTTCAAATCGAATAAAATTGCATTGAAAAGTTATCTAAAGGGAGATTATTCACACATATCCCTTTCAAATTAAGCAACATCCCTCATACGACAACTCATTGATGATGATCCGGATAACAAGATGGAGATCTTTGGAACTTCTTCCAATTCTCTCTGTTTTTATCCATATGTCACAGTTCGGTTTGGGTTTTGGGCTGGAAGCATAATCGCACAACTCTTCGGCAAAACCTGGCTATCCAAAAGCGGGTGATACCTCTCACTATCATAACATGATATTACAGATTTTTGAATTTCCAAATTACGTTATTACATGTGGACGACATGTGGTCTCGACAAGACTTTTTCATATGACTGTAGTCTGAGAAATTACTCAGTCACTACCTGAGTCATTTCGTGATAGCGTAATTTTCCAGCTGGATTGTCACCCGAATCATGCGATTTAAGACTATGAGAATTTTTCCTTTTAAAAGTTTTGAAATCTAAGGTTTATGCCAACCGAGCACCTCTTCAAGCAGCAAATTGCGAGTTCAATCAAAAAACTCCAGTGAATTTTAGTAAGCGAAGCAATAAGAGAAAATACATACATAAATATATTTTCTGTTGAGTCTATGATTATGTCAGACTCAGAAAACCCCTTGACATTTTGCAGCATAATTTTAGCTATTGACGAAGTGCTTTCATGTATGGCCACCTGTTAGCAAGTTGTCCAAATCATCATTGTTTTGTTTAATTATTTATTTTTAGTTGGGAAATTTGCCACATGCTGCTTAATGAGTTTAAGAGAAATACTTCACATGAGTCTGACATCGCAAGACTTTGCGACAAAAAGAAAAAAAAACAAAACAAGTCGGTAATATTTCGAAATTAAATGCCACTATGACGTCATCACAAACTTTAGCACCGAAAGACAATCAGCAAAGTGACAGTCATCGTATATCGTTAAGTTTCCGGGAATGTGTTAATGTTGTCAGCTACAGCAACAGCAACATTTATTGAGAAAGTATCCTGGTAAACTTATCATAGGAAGTAATGAAGTGCGGTTTGTAACGACACGACCACCATACCACCCACTGTCATTGACATGTGATTGACTCCATCCAAAGTCCTTTGGAAATATTATTACAACACATCGACTCTATAAATGATGTCTGAGCTACCACATGCCATGTGCGACGTTAATTTGTGCACTTTATCGCCGAGTGGAACATTTTCCACAAAGTCACACAAAACTCATTATCAATGTTGAACGAATTTTAAATATTTTAGTGGAAATTATAGGATTATTTTGTCATGTCAATGGAATGAAGTTTGACAGGAGCATGAATTGTTTTGGTTGGTTTCTAAGTCCGTGAAGACAAAATGTACTTAAAAAGGGACTATGAAAAATTGTAGAAGCGCTTGCATTTGGTATGGTGTGAATTTGTTTTCAGGAACACTATTACCATGCAACAAGTTTGCAATGCCATCTTTTGGTAAATGGTAAAAGAGATGTTTACCTCTTCTTGTTAATTATCAGCAATTTGACATTTCCCTGATTATTTGTACCTGAGAGTTATCTAGATTGTTGAAAAGAAAGAGTTAGGCGTGGCTTCGCAACATGGAAAACTAGCCATTTTATTTTTTGGCACATGACTGATCAGGACAGTCTTTGTTCAAAAGTTGAAGGTGATAGTTCTTTTAAGAATGGTTTTCTTATCAATGCACACACCTAGTGGTTATGTATGGTTTCCACAGAAGATTTTGGTTAACAAAAATATACTCTACAGATTCTTTTAATCAAGTTATTTCTTAATTGAATATATCGGAGGATAGTTTTGTCCAACCAAATCGAGGCAAATCGGTTCAGATTTAGATATAGCCCCCATACAAATGTCGCTCCCGATTTGACATTTTCCGCTCTAGAAACCACATATTGTACTCGATTTTCTTTACATGTGGCACAACATCTTATAATCGAACTAAAAGCACCTGTGCAGAAATTGGGTAAGATCGGTTCAGATTTAGATATAGCCCCCATACAAATGTCGCTCCCGATTTGATTTTTGCCGCTTTAGAGACCACATATTGTACTTGATTATCTTTAAATTTGTCACACAGCTTATAATCCAAGTACAAAAACCTATGGTGAAAGTGGGTAAGATCGGTTCAGATTTAGATATAGCCCACATACAAATGTTGCTCCCAAATGTTTAACCGATTTTGGCCAAACTATACATATTATATTTCACCTATTTCGTTCCAGATTTCAATATACCCCCATACATATGTTCTTTCCGATTTAACATTTTTTGTCAAACATATACATTTACAGGATACAAAAATCCTTCCCGTTTTCGCTTTTTCACCGAATTAAATTGTATACGGATAGAAAGTGGAGTGTATCATAGAGTCGGCCCCGCCCGACTTTAGCCTTTCCTTACTTGTTTTACTTTGGAGAAATATCCATTTATTCCTATTTGGGAGAGGAATATCCCATATCTCCCATTAGGTGCCATCTCCAAAAGGGGTAAATTTGATCATTTTATTGGTATGTTTATTGTTGCTTTATCAAAGCTTCCATTGCATGCAGGTTTGGCACCTTATCCAAGGTTTACACCAACAACGACCATTGCTTGTAATTGTGTTGAAAAGCTCTTCTCTACTCTCGTCATTGAAGCTGGGTGACATATGTCGGTGATGATCAAAAGCCACAGAGTTTAGTGTGGTGAGAACTGTCGGTACGCTGTTAGACAAATTACAATCGATCGACATAACGCGGAAGCAGTTCAGTGCAAAAATTCAATTTAATTAAATTAAGTGATCTTCTTAAGTACATATTCCTGAGTGTTTCACATATGCCAATCAAATTAAAAATCCGAGTTGAAGCTAACTTCTGTTAAAAAAAAAACAAGAAATATTGTTTGCTATACAAGTTATTAATTAATGATTTAGTTTCCATTGAATGTTGTTCAAAATGGATAGTGTAAGGTCATTCTTCAGAGTAATATCCATTTTAATTGCTGCACATGTTCTAATATCGGTACCGTTGGGCAGAGCCAGTTGACAATCTATATATATAAAAGAGTTGCGTTACTGACTGACTGACTGACTTATCATTGACCAGCCCCCAGACCAAACGGCTGAAGCCAGGGTCATGAAATTTTCAGGGTTGTTCCCAAATAGTAGACGTCGACTACGAAATTCGTACTTTTAGGAGGTCAAATGGCCCAAAAAGGGATAAACATAGAACCTTCGTCCTGACTAAACGGCAGTAGCTAGAAACGTGAAATTCGGTGGGTTACTTGCAATGACCATGCAGACGAGCAACAAATAGGGATTTTTCGAAATTTGTACTTTTAAGGGGCGAGCGGGACAAAAAGGGATTGAAATGGTACCAACTAAAGTATTACAGCTAGAATCGTGAAATTTGGTATGTAAATTTCTCTGACCATATAGAAACGATGTGAAATTAAATTTATCGAAATTTGTACTTTTAGAGGGCGAGCGGGACATAAAGAGATACAAATGGTACCAACTAATGTATTACAGTTAGAATTGTGAAATTTGATATGTAAATTCCTCTGACAATATAGAAACGAAGTGAAATTGAATTTTTCGAAATTTGTACTTTTAGGGGGCGAGCAGGACAAAAAGGGATAAAAATGGTACCAACTAATGTATTACAGCTAGAATCGTGAAATTTGATATGTAAATTCCTCTGACCATATAGAAACGAAGTAAAATTGGATTTTTCGAAATTTCTACTTTTAAGGGGCGAGCGGGACAAAAAGGGGAAAAATGGTACCAACTAAAGTATTACAGCTAGAATCGTGAAATGTGGTATGTAAATTCTTCTGACCATATAGAAACGAAGTAAAATTGGATTTTTCGTAATTTGTACTTTTAAGAGGCGAGCGGGACAAAAAGGAATAAAAATGGTACCAACTAATGTATTACAGCTAGAATCGTGAGATTTGGTATGTAAATTCCTCTGACCATATAGAAACAAAGTAAACTTGGATTTTTCGAAATTTGTACTTTTAATAGGCGAGCGGGACAAAAAGGGGAAAAAATGGTACCAACTAAAGTATTACAGCTAGAATCGTGCAATTTGGTATATAAATTCCTCTGACAACGTAGAAGTGCAAATCTAAATAAATTTTTCGAAATTTGTACTTTTAGGGGGCGAGCGGTACCAACTAAAGTATCACAATTCTAGCTGTGAAATTTGATAAGTAAATTCCTCTGACAATATAGAAACGAAGTGAAATTGAATTTTTCGAAATTTGTACTTTTAGGGGGCGAGCGGGACAAAAAGGGGTAAAAATGGTACCAACTAAAGAATTACAGCTAGAATCGTGAAATGTGGTATGTAAATTCTTCTGACCATATAGAAACGAAGTAAAATTGGATTTTTCGAAATTTGTACTTTTAAGAGGCGAGCGGGACAAAAAGGAATAAAAATGGTACCAACTAAAATATTACAGCTAGAATCGCGAAATTTGGTATGTAAATTCCTCTGACCATATAGAAATGAAGTAAAATAGATTTTTTCGAAATTTGTATTTTTAGGGGGCGAGAGGGATAAAAATGGTACCAACTAAAGTATTACAGCTAGAATCGTGAAATTTAGTATGTAAATTCCTCTGACCATGTAGAAGCGCAGTATAATTGAATTGTTCGAAATTTGTACTTTTTAGGGGGTAGGCGGGACAAAAAGGGTTCCAATTTAAGAATTGCAGTTATAGTCGGGAAATTTGAGTGTAAACTGTTTGTAAAGCGCAATCTAAATGGATTTTTTGAAATTTTCTTATAGGGGGTGAGCAACAAGGGATAAAAGTAGTACCAACTAAATTATTGGAGCTATAGTCGTGAAATGTGGTGTGTAAGTTCCACTGACAACGAGAAGCGCAAATCTAAACGAATTTTTCTAAGATTGTACTTATAAAGAATGAGCGGGATAATAATAGTACCAACTAAAATATTTCAGCTATAGTCGTGAAATTTTGTGTTTAAATTTCTCTGACAACGTAGACAACGTGTGGGAGTGCTAGCTAATAGGAGGTTTCCAAATTACTATTTTAGATTTATCTATATCCACCAAAAGAAAATTAAATAAATATTATCCAAAAACTAAGACGGATAAAATTAACAAATAACCGGCTTTTTCGCGTGCGAAGCAGCGGGTACTGCTAGTATTATATATTTCACTCAAACAATTGACACTTTTTCACAATTATTGGGCAATATTTATACACTCCACGAGAGTATTATGTCTTTGTGCATTTGTTTGTAACACCCAAAAGGAAACGAGATAGACCCATTGTTAATTATACTGATCGACTTAGAATCACTTTTTGAGTCGATTTAGTCGATGAAGTTTTTCGGGACAAGGACGAACGCTATATAATTTCACTCCCGATACGAATTTCACTCCCGATTTGACTCTTTTCACTCTACGTACCACATATTACAATAGATTTTCTTTCAAATTGGCAAAACATCTTATATTTCAACTAGAAACACCTGTGGTAAAAATGTGTTAGATCGGTTTAGTTTTATATATAGCTCCCATACAAATTTCGCTCCCGATTTGACTTTTTCCGCTCTAGAAACCACATATTGTATCAGATTGTCTTCAGATTTGGCAAAACATCTTATATTTAAACTAGGAACATCTATGGTGAAAATTGGTCAAATCGGTTCAGATTTAGATATAGCTCCCATACAAATGTCGCTCCCGATTTGTCATTTTCCGCTCCAGAAACCACATATTGTACTCGATTTTCTTTAAATTTGGCACAACATCTTATAATCCAACTAGAAACACCTATGCAGAAATTGGGTAAGATCGGTTCAGATTTAGATATAGCCCCCAAACAAACGACGACCCCGATTTTCTTTAAATTTGGCACAACATCTTATAATCCAACTAGAAACACCTATGCAGAAATTGGGTAAGATCGGTTTAGTTTTAGATATAGCCCACACACAAATGTCGTCCCGATTTGACTTTTGCGCTATAGAAACCACATATTGTACCCGATTTTCTTTAAAATTGGCTCAACATCTTATCCAACTAAACAAAAATATGGTGAAAGTGGGTAAGAGCGGTTCAGATTTAAATATAGCACAAATAAAGGGTGATTTTTTAAGAGCTTGATAACTTTTTTTAAAAAAAAACGCATACAATTTGCAAAATCTCATCGGTTCTTTATTTGAAACGTTAGATTGGTCCATGACATTTACTTTTTGAAGATAATTTCATTTAAATGTTGACCGCGGCTGCGTCTTAGGTGGTCCATCCGCTTAGTCCAATTTTGGCATTTCCACGTTTTTGAGTAACAGAGACCCAATTGGTGCGAACGGCGACGAATCGAAAATTGGTGGTCATCATTAACACTGGCCGATACAGCTGCGATATTTTCTTCAGTTCGCACTCTACGTAAGCGTGTTGGTGGTTTAATGTCCAACAATGTAAATTTGGTGCGAAATTTAGTCACAATAGCCCGAATAGCCGCTTCAGTGGGTCGATTAAACTGACCATAAAATGGAAGCGCGCAATGAACTTTCTTAACAGAGCACGCATTTTGATAATAAAATTCAATAATTTGCAAGCGTTGTTCGTTTGTAAGACGATTCATGATGAAATGTCAAAGCATACTGAGCATCTTTCTCTTTGACACCATGTCTGAAATCCCACGTGATCTGTCAAATACTAATGCATGAAAATCCTAACCTCAAAAAAATCACTCTTTACAAATGTTGCTCCCAAAAGTTTAACTGATTTTGGCCAAACTATACATTTCCTTTCCTTTCCGATTTAACATTTTTTGTCAAACACATACATTTACAGGATACAAAAAACCTTCCCGTTTTCACTTTTTCACCGAATTGAATTGTATTCGGATAGAAAGTGGAGTGTATCATAGAGTCGGCCCCGCCCGACTTTAGCCTTTCCTTACTTGTTTATATTTGTCATTTTGGGTAATTTTTCATTATAAAAAATCTGAAATCCGGCATATTGGATATTGGCCTGAAACAAGACGACTGACACATCTTTAGTTAATTGTATTGTGTCTGTAAATTATAAATCAAGGAAATATTATCAAGTTAAAAGGCGTTAAGTTCTACCGGGCCGAATTTTATATACCCTCTACCATCTAGTGCATTCCACAGTATTACCGGCAGATTAGAGGCTGTCAATATTACAATATTAGGTAGAAACAATTTCCCTCAAGACCTATTTTCCTCATTTGAAATTTCTTGATTCCATCTACAGCCTAAATGTCTGTACGATTTTGATAGGAAAATTTCTAATATTGACAATCCAATACGTTTCCGAGTGGAACACATAATTTCATGACTGTAGCTAAAGCCGTTTAATTTTTACCAGTTTCCATTTTGACCCTAAAAGTATGAATTTAAATATCTTATATTCCGCGTCTACGTAGACAGACGAGTGCAAATACAAAATATCATGATTCTAGCTACAGCCGTTTAATTCCATTTAGATTCTGATGCTACGAATTCGAAATATCTCTATTTTTCGCGTCACCGCAGTCAGAGAAGTGTACACATCGAATTTCATTATTATAGCTGCGGCCGTTTGATTGGTACCATTTTTATCCCCATTCGCCCCATTTCCCGCATAAACGTAAAAATTTCGAAACATCAATTTTATTTCGCACCTCCACAGTCAGATGGATGTAAACATCGAATTTCATGATTTCAACTTCAGCAGTTTGGTTGGTACCATTTTTATCCCTATTTTCCAATGGTATTCTTTAAAAGTGCTATTTAATCAACGCAATTAGAGGGAATTACATTCAAAATTTCATGTTTCTAGATATTGTCGTATCATTGGTACCATTTTTATTCCTTTTTTGTCCCATTTCGCACGCTAAACCTTTTTGGTGCTTGTAAAGGGTGATTTTTTAAGAGCTTGATAACTTTTTAAAAAAAAAAAACGCATAAAATTTGCAAAATCTCATCGGTTCTTTATTTGAAACGTTAGATTGGTCCATGACATTTACTTTTTGAAGATAATTTCATTTAAATGTTGACCGCGGCTGCGTCTTAGGTGGTCCATTCGGAAAGTCCAATTTTGGGCAACTTTTTCGAGCATTTCGGCCGGAATAGCCCGAATTTCTTCGGAAATGTTGTCTTCCAAAGCTGGAATAGTTGCTGGCTTATTTCTGTAGACTTTAGACTTGACGTAGACCCACAAAAAATAGTAAAGGCGTCAAATCGCATGATCTTGGTGGCCAACTTACCGGTCCATTTCTTGAGATGAATTGTTCTCCGAAGTTTTCCCTCAAAATGGCCATAGAATCGCGAGCTGTGTGGCATGTAGCGCCATCTTGTTGAAACCACATGTCAACCAAGTTCAGTTCTTCCATTTTGGGCAAAAAAAAGTTGGATATCATCTCACGGTAGCGCTCACCATTCACAGTTACGTTACGATTCGCATCATCTTTGAAGAAGTACGGTCCAATGATGCCACCAGCCCATAAACCGCACCAAACTGTGACTTTTTATGGATGCATTGGTAGCTCTTGCAATGCTTCTGGCTGATATTCACTCCAAAATCGACAATTCTGCCTATTTACGTACCCATTGAGCCAAAAATGAGCTTCGTCGCAATTTCTTTCTTTCTGAACTTTCTTAACAGAGCACGCATTTTGAAAATAAAATTCAATGATTTGCAAGCGTTGCTCGTTAGTAAGTCTATTCATGATGAAATGTCAAAGCATACTGAGCATCTTTCTCTTTGACACCATGTCTGAAATCCCACGTGATCTGTCAAATACTAATGCATGAAAATCCTAACCTCAAAAAAATCACTCTTTACAAGATGAATGGACGCAACAAATTTCAAGCGCATATAAAACAGAAATTAAAAAAAACCGCTTAAATATTCAAAATATTAGGAGGTACTTTCAGTCCTTGTTAGGGACAAAATTGTTCCCTTTGGACCGATTTCGCCCACTTTCAATTCCAACCGATCTGCAACCGTAAGACACATTTAGGGAAAATTCGAACCTCATTTCGTTCGGTGGCTATCGTGATTTCAACAGACAGACGGACATGGCTAGATCGTCTTAGAATTTGAACACGTCCCAGAATATATATACTTTATGGAGTCTCCGATTAATAC
This sequence comes from Polietes domitor, assembly GCA_947397865.1. Classification (NCBI taxonomy): domain Eukaryota; kingdom Metazoa; phylum Arthropoda; class Insecta; order Diptera; family Muscidae; genus Polietes; species Polietes domitor. Next base: position 55,430,458 of record OX377622.1, on the reverse strand, counting down.
TACGAGGTGTTACAAACGGAATGACAAAGTGAATATACACTCATCCTTAGGTGGAGGGTATAAAAATAGACTGATTATACGTATGAGAATACGAAAAATGACCTAATTTTTGGACAATTTTTCATTTGAAAGATTTCATTTTGGGAAATTTTTTGGGTCATTTTATGGGTTTTGGACCTTTATTTGTCACTTTTTGGATGAATTTTCATATCGCCACTTAAATACCTTAAATATAAGGGATTATTGGGTGCACTTGCATTCCTTGTTAGGAAGAAACTTTATTCTGCAATAATTGCTTAGTTCTAACCGCCTTTCCTTTTCTGTTGTTAAGGTGAGATCAGTTGCCAATAGAGAATAAATACTTCGAGAGATTGGAGACTTTAGGGAACTATAGAGCAAAAAAAATTAAAAAAAATCCTCATTGAGTAGATAAATTGTCATAAAATAATGGTTAGAGAAATAAAAAAAGAAAGATAAAAACCAAAGACAATTAATTGTTATTTCACGAGATAGGGTTTTATTTCGTAGCTCACCTTCGGAGTGTTGATGGAAAAGTAAGAGTTCATTTCAAAATATATTCTTAGGGAACTTATCAAATTCGTATTTTGTAGTTTGTAGTTTATAAAATTTAGTACAATATTCAAATCGATTTTCCTTATAATTCACAGTAAGGACGTACATCGATATACTGTTCAAATATATCAATTCGTATGTTGTATTTTACGATGATTCACAATAAAAGTAATTATAATCTGTTTTATTTGAAACTATAGTATTCAAAAACTTAGAGAGTTACGTTAATGTAATATTGTCTAAAATACGATTTTAGACACCTTTATTCGGCTGAAACCAGGGTCATGAAAACCAGGGTAGTTCGCAAATATGACGGAGACGTCGACGACGTCTGACGAAATTCGTACCTTAAGGGGGTAAAATGGGACAAAAATGAATAAACATCGAACCATCGTCTTGCATAAACGGCAGTACCTAGAAACATGAAGTTCGGTGTGTTCTTTGCACTGGTCATGCAGACGTACTATAAATAGGGATTTTTCGAAATTTGTACTTTTAAGGGAGGAAAGAGACAAAATGGTACCAATTTAAGTATTGCAGCTATATTCGTGAAAATCGATATTTACATTTATCTGACGACGTAGGCTCGCAAAATAAATGGATTTTCGAAATTTGTACTTTCAATGGACGAGCGGTACAAAAAGGGATAAAAATGGTTCAACTAAAGTATTACAGCTGAATCGTGAAATTTAGTGTGTAAACTTCCTCTGACAATGTAGAAGCACAGTAAAATTTTGAAATACTATTAAGGGTTGCGCAAGAAAAAAAGGGATAAAAATGGTACCAGCAGGTATAGTCGTGAAATTTGGTTTTTAAATTCCTCTTAGAACGTATAAGGACAAATCTACATGGATTTTTCGAAATTTGTTCTTATAAGGGGTGTGCGGTACAAAAAGGGATAAAAATTTACCAACTAAAGTATTGTGAAATTTGGTATTTAAATTCCTATGACCAAATGACGAAATTTGTGTTTTAAAGGGCAAAAAGAGATAAAAATGGTACCAATTTAAGAATTGCAGCCACAGTCGTGGAATTTGTTGTGTAAATTCCCCTGACAACGTAGAAGCGCAATCAAAATTGATTTTTTTCGATATTTGAACTTATAAGTGGTGAGCGGGACAAAAAGGGATAAAAATGATACCAACTAAAGTATTACAGCTTGAATCATGAAGTGTGGTGTGTAAATTCCTCCGACAACGTAGAGGACAATCGAAATGAATTTTTCGAAATTTTTACTTATTAGGGGTGATCGAGACAAAAAGTATTGCAGCTATAGTCGTGGAATTTGGTGTATAAATTCCTCTGACAACGTAGAAGCGCAATCAAAATTGATTTTTTCAATATTTGAACTTATAAGTGGTGAGCGGGACAAAAGGGATAAAAATGATACCAACTAAAGTATTACAGCTTGAATCATGAAAGTTGGTGTGTAAATTCCTTTGACAACGTAGAAGCGTAATCGAAATTAATTTTTCGAATTTTGTACTTATTAGGGTTGAGCGGGACAAAAATCGTGAAATTTGATATGTAAATTCCGCTGACCCTTCTATATGGTCAGTAAAATTGTATTTGTCGAAATGTGGACTTTTAAGAGGTCCGCGGGACAGAAACGGATAAAATAGTGTGCAACCCTTTAATTGTGTAAACGCGGAAAAAATCTGTACTTATAAGGAGGATGCGGGACGAAAAACGTGGTACCAAAGAAAGTACATGTTTTTAGCGAGAAGAGAGAACACATGTTACCTATAATGATTTTCAATATGTGTACTTTTGGGAAAGACTTGTTAAAAGTTATAAAGTGGCCGGCTGTTCAAAACTAGGTAGAAAACAAGTAAGGAAAGGCTAAAGTCGGGGGGGCCGACTATATAATACCCTACACCACTCCCTGCGTATTTACCTCGCTTTGATTACTAAACCCAGGTATTTCATGTGATCAATTTTATGTAGTTCATATAAACTATACTATAAATTCATCTTTAGTCAAATTTATTGAATATGGTAAATAATAAAGTAATTGATCCAATTTTCCAGCAGATATTACGAGTAAAGTAAATATAACATGATCTGGAAAAATTGATCAAGATCCAAAGATAAATACAGATTTTACAGAGGTAATTGGGTGAATCAGACGGACATTTGAAGGGGGCCAATAACAACACTTGAGGCCTGTGCCAAAACATGCGCCAATATATTTCTCATTCACGGTAGGTATTCTTAGTTGAAACATAGAATGATCTGCAAAATTTGATGAAGATCCGAGGTAAGATGTAGTTTCTAGAACTGTAATAGAGCAGAATGGGCCCCATTTATGTTATACCAAAGTATGGACATATGTGCATCTCCCCAACAGTATGGAAAGGCTAAAGACGGATGGAGCCGACTATATATCTCACTACAATTCAATTCATTCAAAAAGTGAAATCGGGAAGGAATTTTGAATCCTGTAAATATATTGGTTTGACAAAAAATGTTAAAGTATGTTTATTGGTGAAATATAATAGGTAAAGTTTGGCCAAAATCGGTTAAACATTCGGGAGCAACATTTGTATGAGGGCTATATCTAAATCTGAACCGATCTTACCCACTTTTAGCATAGGTGTTTCTAGTTCGATTATAAAATGTTGTGCCAATTTTAAAGAAAATCGGGTACAAAATGAGGTTTCTAGAGCGGAAAAAGTCAAATCGGGAGCGACATTTGTATGGGGGCTATATCTGAATCTGAACCGATCATACCCAATTTTTGCATACGTGTTTCTAGTTCGATTATTAGATGTTCTGCCAAATTTAAAGAAAATCGGGTACAATATGTAGTTTATAGAGCGGAAAATGTCAAATCGGGAACGACATTTGTATGGGGGCTATATCTAAATCTGAACCGATCTTACCCAATTTTTGCATACGTGTTTCTAGTTGGATTATAAGATGTTCTGCAAAATTTAAAGAAAACCGGGTACAATATGACGTTTATAGAGCGGGAAATGTCAAATCGGGAGCGACATTTGTATGGGGGCTATATCTGAATCTGAATCGATCTTACCCAATTTTTGCATACGTGTTTCTAGTTTGATTATAAGATGTTGTGCCAATTTTAAAGAAAATCGAGTAGAATATGTGGTTTCTAAAGCGGAAAAAGTGAAATAGGGAACGACATTTGTATGGGGGCTATATCTAAATCTGAACCGATCTTACCCAATTTTTGCATACGTGTTTCTAGTTGGATTATAAGATGTTCTGCCAAATTTAAAGAAATTCAAGTACAATATGTCGTTTCTAGAGCGGAAAATGTCAAATCGGGAGCGACATTTGTATGGGGGCTATATCTAAATCTGAACCGATCTTACCCAATTTTTGCATAGGTGTTTCTAGTTTGATTATAAGATGTTATGCCAAATTTAAAGAAAATCGGGTGCAAGATGTGGTTTCTGGAGCGGAGGGAGCGACATTTGTATGGGGGCTAAATCTAAATCTGAACCGATCTTATCCAATTTTTGCATAGGTGTTTCTAGTTTGATTATAAGATGTTGTGCCAATTTTAAAGAAAATCGGGTAGAATATGTGGTTTCTAAAGCGGAAAAAGTGAAATAGGGAACAACATTTGTATGGGGGCTATATCTAAATCTGAACCGATCTTACCCAATTTTTGCATACGTGTTTCTAGTTGGATTATAAGATGTTCTGCCAAATTTAAAGAAATTCAAGTACAATATGTCGTTTCTAGAGCGGAAAATGTCAAATCGGGAGCGACATTTGTATGGGGGCTATATCTAAATCTGAACCGATCTTACCCAATTTTTGCATACGTGTTTCTAGTTGGATTATAAGATGTTCTGCCAAATTTAAAGAAATTCAAGTACAATATGTCGTTTCTAGAGCGGAAAATGTCAAATCGGGAGCGACATTTGTATGGGGGCTATATCTAAATCTGAACCGATCTTACCCAATTTTTGCATACGTGTTTCTAGTTGGATTATAAGATGTTCTGCCAAATTTAAAGAAAATCGGGTACAATATGTGGTTTCTAGAGCGGAAAAAGTCAAATCGGGAGCGACATTTGTATGGGTGCTATATCTAAATCTGAACCGATCTTACCCACTTTCAGCATAGGTTTTTCTAGTTAGATTATAAGATGTTATGCCAAATTTAAAGAAAATCGGGTGCAAGATGTGGTTTCTGGAGCGGAGGGAGCGACATTTGTATGGGGGCTATATCTAAATCTGAACCGATCTTACCCAATTTTTGCATAGGTATTTCTAGTTGGATTATAATATGTTCTGCCAAATTTAAAGAAATTCAAGTACAATATGCCGTTTCTAGAGCGGAAAATGTCAAATCGGGAGCGACATTTGTATGGGGGCTATATCTAAATCTGAACCGATCTTACCCAATTTTTGCATAGGTGTTTCTAGTTTGATTATAAGATGTTGTGCCAATTTTAAAGAAAATCGGGACCTATATGTGGTTTCTAAAGCGGAAAAAGTGAAATAGGGAGCGACATTTGTATAGGGGCTATATCTAAATCTGAACCGATCTTACCCAATTTTTGCATACGTGTTTCTAGTTGGATTATAAGATGTTCTGCCAAATTTAAAGAAAATCGGGTACAATATGTGGTTTCTAGAGCGGAAAAAGTCAAATCGGGAGCGACATTTGTATGGGTGCTATATCTAAATCTGAACCGATCTTACCCACTTTCAGCATAGGTTTTTCTAGTTAGATTATAAGATGTTATGCCAAATTTAAAGAAAATCGGGTGCAAGATGTGGTTTCTGGAGCGGAGGGAGCGACATTTGTATGGGGGCTATATCTAAATCTGAACCGATCTTACCCAATTTTTGCATAGGTATTTCTAGTTGGATTATAATATGTTCTGCCAAATTTAAAGAAATTCAAGTACAATATGCCGTTTCTAGAGCGGAAAATGTCAAATCGGGAGCGACATTTGTATGGGGGCTATATCTAAATCTGAACCGATCTTACCCAATTTTTGCATAGGTGTTTCTAGTTTGATTATAAGATGTTGTGCCAATTTTAAAGAAAATCGGGTACTATATGTGGTTTCTAAAGCGGAAAAAGTGAAATAGGGAGCGACATTTGTATAGGGGCTATATCTAAATCTGAACCGATCTTACCCAATTTTTGCATACGTGTTTCTAGTTGGATTATAAGATGTTCTGCCAAATTTAAAGAAAATCGGGTACAATATGTTGTTTCTAGAGCGGAGCGACATTTGTATAGGGGCTATATCTAAATCTGAACCGATTTCCTCCAAACTCAATACCGATGGTCCTTGGCCAGAAAAAATAACTTCTGCCAAGTTTCATGACAATCGGACAACAATTGCGACCTGTAGAGTGCGAACAAGCTTAGATGGACAGCAGACGCACGGACGGACAGACATCGTTAAATCGACTCAGCTGGTGATTCTAAGCCGATCGGTATACTTAAAGGTGGGTCTAGCTCGATTATTTCTTGGCGTTACAAACATTTGGCGCGAAACTAACTTATAATACCCTAGACCACGAAGTGGTGTAGGGTATAAAAAAATTGTCCCATACCTAACAAGTAAGGAAAGGCTAAAGTCGGGCGGGGCCGACTATATAATACCCTACACCACTCCCCTGCGTATGTACCTCGCTTTGATTACTAAACCCAGGTATTTCATGGGAGCAATTTTATGTAGTTCATACAAATTATATAAATTATATGAATATAATTTATATGCTATAAATTCATCTTTAGTCAAATTTAACGAATATGGTAAATAATGTGGTAATTGATCCAATTGTCCGACAGACAAATACAAATTATACAGTAGTATACCAAAGTCATACCAAAGTATGGACATATGGGCATCACCCAAACAATTCTCATTGCAATTCAATTCGGTAAAAATTGAAATCGGGAAGGATTTTTGCATCCTGTAAATGTATGTGTTTGACAAAAAATGTTAAATCGGAAAGGACATTTGTATGGGGGTATATTGAAACCAGGAACGATGTGACCCGCTTTCACCATGTCTGTTTATTGGTGAAATATAATATGTAAAATTTGGCCAAAATCGGTTAAACATTCGGGAGCAACATTTGTATGAATGCTATATCTAAATCTGAACCGATCTTACCCACTTTCACCATTGTTTTTTAATTGGATTATAAAATGTTGTGCCAATTTTAAAGAAAATCGGGTACAATATGTGGTTTCTAAAGCGGAAAAAGTGAATTCGGGAGCGACATTTGTATGGGGGCTATATCTAAATCTGAACCGATCTTACCCAATTTTTGCATACGTGTTTCTAGTTGCATTATAAGATGTTCTGCAAAATGTAAAGAAAATCGGGTACAATATGTCTTTTCTAGAGCGGAAAATGTCAAATCGGGAGCGACATTTGTATGGGGGCTATATCTAAATCTGAACCGATCTTACCCAATTTATGCATACGTGTTTCTAGTTCGATTATAAGATGTTCTGCAAAATTTAAAGAAAATCGGGTACAATATGTCGTTTCTAGAGCGGAAAATGTCAAATCGGGAGCGACATTTGTATGGGGGCTATATCTAAATCTGAACCGATCTTACCCAATTTTTGCATACGTGTTTCTAGTTGGATTATAAGATGTTCTGCAAAATTTAAAGAAAACCGGGTACAATATGTCGTTCCTAGAACGGAAAATGTCAAATCGGGAGCGACATTTGTATGGGGGCTATATCTAAATCTGAACCGATCTTACCCAGTTTTTGCATACGTGTTTCTAGCTGGATTATAAGACGTTGTACCAATTTTAAAGAAAATCGGGTACAATATGTGGTTTCTAAAGCGGAAAAAGTGAAGTAGGGAGCGACATTTGTATGGGGGCTATATCTAAATCTGAACCGATCTTACCCAATTGCGGCATAGGTGTTTCTAGTCAGATTATAAGATGTTGTACCAAATTTAAAGAAAATCGGGTACAATATGTCGTTTCTAGAGCGGAAAATGTCAAATCGGGACCGACATTTGTATGGGGGCTATATCTAAATCTGAACCGATTTCCTCCAAATTCAATACCAATGGTCCTTGGCCAGAAAAAATAACTTCTACCAAATTTCATCACAATCGGACAACAATTGCGACCTGTAGAGTGCGAACAAGCCTAGATGGACAGCAGACGGACGGACGGACGGACGGACAGACGGACAGACGGACAGACGGACAGACAGACATCGTTTAATCGACTCAGCTGGCGATTCTAAGCCGATCCGTATACTTAAAGGTCTAGCTCAATTATTTCTTGGTGTTACAAACATTTGGCGGAAAACTAACTTATAATACCCTAGACCACGAAGTGGTGTAGGGTATAATGATAAAAATTATACATACGAAGGAGGGTCAGCTAAAATAGCGCACGCCGACAAGCAAATTCCCTTGACTGTGTATGAGTGCTATTTAATAGGAGATTTCAAAATTACTTTTTTAGATTTATCACCAAAAGAAAATTAAATAAATACTGTCCAAAAACAGAGACGGATAAAACAAATAACTGCGAAGCACGCTATTAATGTAACATTTGTTTGCATTATACATATGAATTCATATTAACCAAATATTTTGCTATGTTACCTATTGTCAATTTTACCTAACAAAGTTTGCGTTAGTTATTCACCTCTTGCAACAGAGAATTGAGAAAAAGCGAGCATTTTCATTTCGTTTTTTTAAGATTTTTGGCACTTTCAAAGTGAATTTTCTGTTTTTTGTCGCTGAATAACTTTGAACTATTTCTAAGGATAATACACCAAAAAACTAGCTTTCAATATTAGAATCATCAAAGTTAACTTTCATCGAAAATCGTTTGGTTTCAACTGCATCACCACGACACTGTGTCATGGCCAAACAATTCTGTGGCAATGAACGCATTAAGGATAGCCAGCATATGCATACATGCATACATATGTAAGCACACCGACACGCAAATGCATTCGCTACAAAACATCACAAATCCATGGCAAACGAACTGGACTTAATACTGAACTCCAGTCGACCCGCAGAGTAAATCCATAGTTTACCATGTATTGTTATGCTGGTGTAGCAACTGTTGTTGCCACCACCATGGCCATGTTGGCTATGATGTTGCATAGCCTCAAGTTGGCCGAACAATGAAACAAACTTATGTCGGTTTCAAAGGATCATATCGACCTAAGCTCCATGTTTAGGAGGCTGGGACAAAAAAAATTGAACACAAAGAGACTTTATTCAGCAAAGTCCTGTTACGAAGATATGCGTGAATAAGTGAAAGCGGTAAGGGTTCCCAGATGAAAAAAAATTAACATGGTCTAAGGCTGGTTAAACTTTAATCAACAAAGCTGAAGATTACTTTTTCTGGAAAACTTTATTAAAAACCTTAGGATTACTTGCAACCAATAAAATGTGACTTACTAATAACGACGTAAGTGAGTTATTGTTTTTTTTTGCAGTTTAAGTCGATCCTTAGAGACTTTTACTTTTATCTATTATCTATCTTACTACAATATATTCCCTTGCAACAAATTCTTAAATTTATTACGTGTCAACGAAAAGTAACAAAGAACGTATGTATCGTGACACCACGGACATATGAGTGCAGGTAGTTCTAAATCGATTTATTGAAAATTTGTATTTTTTTGTCCTGTAATCAATATTTGATTTGAACTGGGATATTGTCCTGGCTCAAGACCATTTTGCATCTGTATTTAATAAAATGCAAATTTATTTACATGGTGACATTTATTACTTGGCTCAAGACTACCACGATCATGATTTCGACCATGTCAAAAGTCTTTTCAAGTGGCTTCGCAGCGACTTTTCAACATCAAACCCGGCCTCTATAAGGAGAAAAATATACTTTACGAAACGTAGCGGGTACAAGGGCTAATATGACCACCACGTCTTTTTCAAAATTAAAAATTACTAACAATATAATTATGTATGTACCGATTGCAAAGATAGTGATAGTCCTCGTAAACATCTACAATAAATGCACTATTAAATAGTTGTATCTCAATTAATTTAACAGATATTTGGGTCACAAGAAAAAATCTTATTTCATGGATAGGTTTGTTTCGTATTCTGAACTTTGCGAACTCAATAATAGTTCGAGTTTCCAAATATTTCCACTGACAGAATTTTAAAAATTTCAAACAAGCCAGTAGATAGATTTGTGCAATTTTTTGCAACACTTCTGAAAACGAAACTTTCAAAAAGGTCATTTCAATCGTTTGTTTTTTTTTTTTCAAAATGCAAGTACACAGATTTTTGCAAATTTGTTACTTCAATAAGAAGTTATACACATCTAAAAATGAAACTTCCAAAAAGGTAATTTTTTTCAAAAAGCCGAAAACATCTTTTCGCCTATAGTAATTTCCATACTTTCCTTTCATTCTTCGTGAAGAAAACAAAATATAAGTGCGTCTATATGTTGACTTCCATGGACATTTAAATAAATAATCCATAATTTTGGAACATATTTTCCATATTTTTGGAAAATTCGGTTTGAAATAATTGGAAAACGAACTTTATATACCCTTCCACCATAGATTGCATTCCACAGAGGCTGTCCATTTTCGTAGAAGTGCAGTAACATTACAGGAAAATGCTAAATTTTTATAATATAGCAAAAACAAATAAAACAAGAAAGGAACGGCTAAAGTCGGGCGGGGCCGACTACATAATACCCTACACCACTCCCTGCGTATGTACCTCGCTTTGCTTACTAAACCCATTTATTTCATGGGAGCAATTTTATGTAGTTCATATAAATTATACAGTTATTATAAATTCATCTTTAGTCATATTTAACGAATATGGTTAATAATATGGTAATTGATCCAATTATCCGACAGACAAATACAAATTATACAGTAGTAATAGGATGAATCGGACCAACATTTCAAAAGGGGGCCTATAACTACATTTTGGGCCTGGTCCAAAACATGGGCCTATATATTTCTCATTCACGGTAGGTATTCCTGGTTGAAAAATACCATGATCTGCAAAATTTGATGAAGATCCGATGTAAGATGTAGTTTCTAGAGCTGTAATAGATCAGAATGGGACCCCATTTGGGCTATACTTTCACATATGGGCATCTCCCAAACAAGTAAGGAAATGCTAAAGACGGTCGGACTTTCTATCTCATTACAATTCAATTCGGTAAAAAGTGAAATCGGAAAGGATTTTTGCATCCTGTAAATGTATGTGTTTGACAAAAAATGTTAAATCGGAAAGGACATTTGTATGGGGGTATGTTGAAACCTGGAACGATGTGAAACGCTTTCACCATGTATGTTTATTGGTGAAATATAATATGTAACGTTTGGCCAAAATCGGTTAAACATTCGGGAGCAACATTTGTATGAGGAAGGAGCGATATCAAAATCTGAACCGATCTTACCCACTTTCACCATAGGTTGGATTATAAAATGTTGTGCCAAATTTAAAGAAAATCGGGTACAATATGTCGTTTCTAGAGCGAAAAATGTCAAATCGGGAGCGACATTTGTATGGGGGCTATATCTAAATCTGAACCGATTTTACCCAATTTTTGCATACGTGTTTCTAGTTGGATTATAAGATGTTCTGCAAAATTTAAAGAAAATCGGGTACAATATGTCGTTTCTAGAGCGGAAAATGTCAAATCGGGAGCGACATTTGTATGGGGACTATATCTAAATCTGAACCGATCTTACCCAGTTTTTGCATACGTGTTTCTAGTTGGATTATAAGATGTTGTACCAAATGTAAAGAAAATCGGGTACAATATGTGGTTTCTAGAGTGGAAAATATCAAATCGGGAGCGACATTTGTATGGGACCTATATCTAAATCTGAACCGATTTCCTTTAATACCGATGGTCCTTGGCCAGAAAAAATATGTTCTGCCAAGTTTCATGACAATCGGACAACAATTGCGACCTGTAGAGTGCGAACAAGCTTAGATGGACAGCAGACGGACGGACGGACGGACAGACAGACATCGTTAAATCGACTCAGCTGGTGATTCTAAGCCGATTGGTATACTTAAAGGTGGGTCTAGCTCGATTATTTCTTGGTTTTACAAACATTTGGCGCGAAACTAACTTATAATACCCTAGACCACGAAGTGGTGTATGGTGTAAAAAGTGACTGCGAAAAATAAAAAAGTTTTTCCAAATTAGTACTCTCAAGGGATACAATGGGAAGAGAGGGATAAAAATGGTACCACCCAAACGGCAACAGCTAGAATGATGAAATTCGGTGTGTACATCCCTCTAATTGCGTAGATACGTAAACTAAAGAGATTTTCGAAAGTCGTACTTCCGTCCGTCCGTCCTTCTGTTGTCCATCTAAGCTTGTTCGCACTCTAAAGGTCGCAATTGCTGTCCGATTATCATGAAATTTGGCAGAAGCTACTTTTTTGGCCATGGACGATCTGTATTGAATTTGGAGGAAATCAGTTCAGATTTAGATATAGCCTCCATACAAATGTCGCTCCGATTTGACTTTTTCCGCTCTAGAAACCACATATTGTACCCGATTTTCTTTAAATTGGCACAACATCTTATAATCCAACTAAAAACAGCTACGGTGAAAGTAGGTAAGATCGGTTCAGATTTAGATATAACCTCCATACAAATGTCGCTCCCGATTTGACTTTTTCCGCTCTAGAAACCACATATTGTACCCGATTTTCTTTAAAATTGGCACAACATCTTATAATCCAACTAAAAACAGCTACGGTGAAAGTAGGTAAGATCGGTTCAGATTTAGATATAACCTCCATACAAATGTCGCTCCCGATTTGACTTTTTCCGCTCTAGAAACCACATATTGTACCCGATTTTCTTTAAATTGGCACAACATCTTATAATCCAACTAAAAACACCTACGGTGAAAGTAGGTAAGATCGGTTCAGATTTAGATATAACCTCCATACAAATGTCGCTCCCGATTTGACTTTTTCCGCTCTAGAAACCACATATTGTACCCGATTTTCTTTAAAATTGGCACAACATCTTATAATCCAACTAAAAACACCTGCGGTGAAAGTGGGTAAGATCGGTTCAGATTTAGATATAACCTCCATACAAATGTCGCTCCAGATTTGACTTTTTCCGCTCTAGAAACCACATATAAATAGTAGCCGATTTTCTTTAAAATTGACACAACATCTTATAATCCAACTAAAAACACCTACGGTGAAAGTAGGTAAGATCGGTTCAGATTTATATATAACCTCCATACAAATGTCGCTCCCGATTTGACTTTTTCCGCTCTAGAAACCACATATTGTACCCGATTTTCTTTAAAATTGGCACAACATCTTATAATCCAACTAAAAACACCTGCGGTGAAAGTGGGTAAGATCGGTTCAGATTTAGATATAACCTCCATACACATGTCGCTCCCGATTTGACTTTTTCCGCTCTAGAAACCACATATTGTACCCGATTTTCTTTAAAATTGGCACAACATCTTATAATCCAACTAAAAACACCTACGGTGAAAGTAGGTAAGATCGGTTCAGATTTATATATAACCTCCATACAAATGTCGCTCCCGATTTGACTTTTTCCGCTCTAGAAACCACATATTGTACCCGATTTTCTTTAAAATTGGCACAACATGTTATAATCCAACTAAAAACACCTACGGTGAAAGTGGGTAAGATCGGTTCAGATTTAGATATAACCTCCATACAAATGTCGCTCCAGATTTGACTTTTTCCGCTCTAGAAACCACATATTGTACCCGATTTTCTTTAAAATTGGCACAACATCTTATAATCCAACTAAAAACACCTACGGTGAAAGTGGGTAAGATCGGTTCAGATTTAGGTATAGCCTTCATACAAATGTCGCTCCCGATTTGACTTTTTCCGCTCTAGAAACCACATACTGTACCCGATTTTCTTTAAAATTGGCACAACATCTTATAATCCAACTAAAAACACCTACGGTGAAAGTGGGTAAGATCGGTTCAGATTTAGATATAGCCTCCATACAAATGTCGCTCCGATTTGACTTTTTCCGCTCTAGAAACCACATATTGTACCCGATTTTCTTTAAAATTGGCACAACATCTTATAATCCAACTAAAAACACCTACGGTGAATGTGGGTAAGATCGGTTCAGATTTAGATATAACCTCCATACAAATCTCGCTCCCGATTTGACTATAGTGTTAGTTTGAAAGTGGTCTACGTCACACTAGATCACTGACATTGATGTGTGGTGATGTAAACAAACATGTTTTCTTGTTGTTTGTATGTATGTTTTCTTTATTATGTCCACTTTTAGTGATTCAGATAATTTGAATAACATATAATTTATTTGAAGGGTAAATAATAATTTTAATATAAAGTTTCTAGACGAACAACCTGTAAATATTTATATATGGGAAAATCTACAAAATAGTCCGATTTCAATTTTGAAAAATTAAAAATTTCAAATTAGAGGCACACGTTTTATTTTAGCGTCAACTTGTTAAAAATACATTAAATATAAATAATGTGCTCGCGTGCATCATTTTTTTCAACTGCTGAAGAAGTTATAATCGGATTGTCCCTTTTGGTTCTATTGCAAGTTAAGCCTGAAAACCCTATGAAAATCAACAAAATTTAACCTAAAATGGCTCTCGGTACCAAAATAATAATTCGATCTATTTAGCACTTACACACATTATTAGTAGTACCCATATTCACCGATCACACAGGGTTGCCACCAGTTATTTTTCAAACTGCGGATGTGCTCTTCAAAAAATATGAAATTTCATGATCTGCACGCATCGACCTGATGATGTTCGTACTGTCATAATCTCCTTGTCGCTGAAGGCACACCAAATCGTCCGGTCGCCTTTTGTTAGTATCTCTGTCGTTTATAATCCAATATTAAAAAATTTGCAATTACGTTCACGCTGAAAGCGCAAAAAAGAAAATTGTATCAATTTTCGTTTTTTGCAAAAACAGAGTGACAGATTTTGAAGAGCTACCATTTATTCCTCAGTGATGGCACACGCTCTTTTCAACATATAGAAGATTCCGCAACATCATTACTATCATCCACAAAAAGATCAGAATGATTTTCTCTTATGCTGAAAAAGTTATAGAAAAAAGAGTTGAACAACTCCCGAAAGTTACAAGCAAAAATAGGGTAAATTAGGGTAGACCTTAGCTCAGTAGACTACATTAACAGCATAATTTTAAAACTTTAGGATGTTGGCGAGGTTAAACTCGTCGTTTTGAAAATTATGACACTCTCAGAAATATTATATATTGCTCTTAAAGCGGTTAGAAGCCTGAGTGACATGGAATCGTACTATACCGTAGATTTGCCCATATATATATATATATATATATATATATATTATTTTTTTAATAAAATATTTTGTGTTTCTTTCATTTTTGATACGGAAATATTACTTTTTCGAAAATTAAAAATGTTGTTTGTTAATTTTTTCAATTTAGAGAAGAATGAAAGTGGTCTAAGTCAGTACACCCTCAGGAAATAGTGGTCCCCTTAGAGGTACAAACCTTATCGATTTTTTAATAAAAGTTCGATATAGTAGTAGAATATTCAAACATAAACCATTGCATATCTCAGAACGGATAAAGAAGTGACTTAGACTACTATCATTCTAACTGGCACATACATATGTTCTTAGTTGAGTTTGTTTGTGTTTAGTTTGTTTGTGAGAGGTATAACAGTTAGACGTGTTTTACTTGTTCGACGATTCGATTTTTATCTCCTCAATCGTCTCAAAACGCCGTTCTTTCATGGGTCTCTTCAATTTTGGGGACAGGAAAAGTCGCACCGTTTCTATTGAACAGAAGTAAAAAACATTTTTTGCTTGTTTATTTTATATTCTATATGTTCAGGTCCAAAAAGTACTCTCGCTCGGTGTATTACAATCCTATTTACTTAACACACACACACACCAACACAAAAGGCTTTCAATTGCATTAGCATGGGTCGAACAGTCAAATTCAAACAGTGGGAAAATTGTGCCCTCCGGCACAAATAATTCTGGCTTAAGTACATTCTGGCGAAGAGTTGTGTACAAACATATTCTTATCTACTTATTTCATTTTAGGGATAATATATATTTTTTTTAATGTTTGATTAAAAATTCATTTGTTTTTTATTGTACCTTCATACGAGGATTATACAGGCGTAATAGGATATATTGGAAACATAGGAAAACATGGATTACACTGTCCGACCGTTCATATTACACTTGAACCAGATAATATACGTCTGGAATTAAATGTAAAATGGAGTTAGTTAGCGTTTTTAGTTTTTCGTTTCCTCACCCTTTTGCCCCTTAAAGGACTACACATTTCCAAAGGATACAATTTTTCAAAAATTATTTTAAGTACTTATTCGCATCCTATGTTATCGGTATAAATGCCAAATAAAAGAAGAGAGTGTTTACTAAAAATACTTCAAATTGCAAGCTTTTATCTGCATTAGTTCAGCATTAACAACCATTTCAAAATGTTCCTCTTAAAAAGTAAAATATGAATAATCTAAATAAATTAAAGGTTAAATTTGAAATGACTATTAATGCTGAACTACTACAGATACAAGCATGATATTTGAAGTATTTTAACATATCTTTAATATGCCACTAATACCGTTACTATAGGCCGTGTACTGTACTGTAGCGAAGACAAAGTGGTATGGATATGCTATATGTAAACAATCTTTAAATGCACAGACGAACGGACAGGTGTCGTAAAATCATCCTTAAATTATTATGTTCAATGGTGAGGGTATATATTGGTTGCTTTAGCTGACGGAATACTGTTACCAAGAAATTTGTGTAATCAGTGAATTCGAAGAACAAATCATGAAGAATTCCATAGAGTACGTCCACTTTGAAAGATAATTTTTTGAACACGTTTCGCTTTCGACCCCTCCTACTGCTCTTGTCTATACTCCATGTGCGTATGTGTGCAAAATCAATGTCTTTCCATTGAACACATTTGAATACGTCCATGTCCACAAAGTACACAGACGATAATAGAAAGCCGTTTAGTGTAAGTTGTGTCTGTACTTAAGATATTTAGTCCTGATCAGTGGCGGATTAAAGCCGGTTGAAAATGTGAAAGACACCAGGGTAAAGAAAGGATAGAGAAATTATCAAACTGCAAAGGAGGGTGATTTTTATTTTAAACTAAGAGTCCATACGATTTTTGAAGGAAGGAGGTAGATTTTTAAATTATTCTCCTGAAGAAGCAACTACAAGAATGTCAGACGTTTAAATCGCCTTGTACTGATATCATTTGACGAGGAATGTGGCTGAAAGTGTCTGAAGCCGAAATGTTTTTGATTTTAAACATTTTGTTGAATTTCTTCAGACAGAAGTGTGGACATATTTGTCTAGGTTATACGGACCTATAAAGTCATATCATTTTATCATTCTAAGAACGGCCAAATGCGAAATAAATACCAGCATTTCCACAAGGAATATACGCCCACATTTGTATACCCTCCACCTCCAGGATGGGGGTATACTAACTTTGTCATTCCGTTTGTAACACCTAGAAATATCGACCTGAGACCCTATCTTGATCGTAATAAAATTCTAAGACGATCTAGCCATGTCCGTCCGTCTGTTGAAAGCACGTTAGCATCTAAACGAAAGAAGCTAGGAGGTCCAAATTTTGCATAAATACGTCTTGTAGTCGTAGATCGGTTGGGATTGAAACTGGACGAAATCGGCACAAAGGGGAAAAAAATTCCCTCACAAGGACCGAAAAAACTATAATAACCCCTAATATTTTAGAGTATTTAGGCATATTTTATACCCTCCACCTCCAGGATGGGGGTATATTCACTTTGTCATTCCGTTTGTAACACCTTGAAATAATCATCGGAGACCCCATAAAGTATATATATTCTGGGTCGTGGTAAAATTCTAAGACGATATAGCCATGTCCGTCTGTCCGTCTGTCTGTCTGTTGAAAGCACGATAGCGGTCGAACGAAATGAGCTAGGAGGTTCAAACTTTTCCTAAATGTGACTTATGGTTGTAGGTCGGTTGGGATTGAAAGTGGACGAAATCGGCCCAGAGGGACAAATTTTTCCCTCACAAGGACTGAAAATACACATAATATTTAGAGTATTTCAGCATGTTTTTTGAACATATTAGCTTGTATTTACTTGATATTTGGAATGCGCATTCTCTTTATAGCATTAAAGGGCACCACAGAGTGATTTTTATTTGTAGGGGGCGAAATGGGACAAAAAGGGATAAAAATGGTACCTATCAAACGACAACAGATAGAAACACGAAATTTGGCGTGTACATTCCTCTAATAGAGTGGATACATAATATAAAAGTATTTTTTCTAAATTCGTACTTTTAAGGGGTTAAATGGGGATAGAGGGATAAAAATAGTACCAACCTAACGGCTGCACCTAGAATAATGAAATTTGATATATACATTCCTCTGATTGCGTAGACACGTAAAATAAAAGAACTTTCCAAAATTCGTACTTTTTGGTTCAAATAGAAAAAGGGGATAAAAATAGTACCTACCAAATGACAGCAGCTAGAATCATGAAATTCGGATTAGACATACCTCTGACTGCGTAGACACGAAAAATAAAACGTTTTTTTCCAAATTCGTACTTTCAAAGGATACAATGGGAGCAGAGGGATAAAAATAGTACCAACTAAACGAATACAGCTAGAATGATGAAATTCAGTGTGTACATCCCTCTAATTGTGTAGATACGTAAAATAAGGAGATTTTAGGTAGTCGTACTCTTGAGGGGGCAAAATTGGAAAAAGGGGATAAAAATGGTACCAACAAAATGGCAGCAGATAGAATCATGGAATTCGGAGTATACATTCCTCTGACTGCATAGCCACGTAAAATATTTTTTTCCAAATTCGTACTTTATTTTGTTGCTTTTACGACAAAAAATGGTAGAATCATGAAGTTGTCTTATACTGCGTACGTGAGAGATAAGGTATTTTCAAAATTTATAAATAGGATGGAAATACAACCAACCAAACGACTGTAGCTGAAAATACACTCTCTATCCCCAAATATTTAGGGTATTTATGATTGCTCCCTTATATTTACATTATGAATTGAAGTATTATATCCTTATATATATATATATATATATATAGTATACAAATATTGGTAGCCTTGGCTTATTAATTAAATTTCTTATTTTCATACAGTTAAAATTTGTTGCGGACATTCCTCTTGTAGCTTGGAAGCACCACAAAAAATAAAAGTTTTAGCGGGCGAAATGGGACAAAAAGGGACAAAATATGGTACCAATGATACGACAACAGCTAGAATCATGAAATTCGGTGTGTACATTAGGGCGTACCTCAAAAAAAAAGTTCGCCGTACACCTTCAAATATGAAGTATTATTGAAAGGTAGTTTCAAAAAAATTTTTTTTATTTTTTTATGCCGAACGTAGGGTTGCGCTTTTACATTTTTCTATATAACTTCTGCATTTATAAACAGATTTTAAAGTGTGATACATCGATGTTTTTGTCTCGACGAGGCCGATTTTTTTGTCTTTGAAGTCATTGAGCTCAAGCACCCCCTTCTGGTACTTGCCCATCATATCTCAGTTGCTACTACCCTAATGTACCACTCTAATATCAGAAAATTAAAGCTCACATAAAATCATGAAACTCTTCCTAAGGAAGTATGTCGATTTTCGCAGCAGAAAAAGTGTTAAACTAGTTTTTTTTCTTATTTTACCGAGAGCATTGCATGTATTTATAAGTTGTTCTTTGTATCTTCGATGTTTACAGTCGGTTGTCAAAGTGTAATACATATATTGGTGTTTTTGGCCCATGCGTTGCTCATCGGTGACCGCCATAGCTGATTCATGCACAACATGAGCAAAACTACTTTGTCACATTGTTTCCCTATTGCAAATCGTTTTACCTGTGAAGTAACGGTCTATATTTTATTGTAACAATAAAAATTAGTTCAGTAATAAGGCGTTGGTGGCTCAACAAAGCATTATTAAATATTTCAATTTCCATTATACAACGGTAAAAAAACTAAAAAAATGTCTTTTACGATCAGTGCATTAAACAACACTATGTTACCGACTAAGTACGATGTTATTAATTATTTCTTGTATCTGCGGCATAACACTAATCCCAATAGAAAATTGAGTGCTTTTAAACAAGAAGCTTTCAGAAGCATTACCCTTTTATGGGAGCGGGCAGGCATTCCAATTATATCGGTATCAGGAGTTCGTAAACGGTTGGATAAACTTCTAGACGATTACTATAAATTGGTTAAAAGTCCATTGAAATGCAATGTAAATGAGTGGAATAAATTGTTCTCAATTTCGCGTTGTAAGTGTGGCATAGAAAGAAATGTTCCATGCAGTTGCACCGCCTCTGATAAAATCCCAGACGATGCGAAAGACTTTTTCATCGATCAATGGGGTCCACGGCTGATGACTTTGGATAATGTTTATCATATGATGTCGATGAAAAATTGCGGTGTTCAAAAAGCGGTATATACCGAGTTCAACAGTATTGGGTATCAACCAGGCAGCGATGAAGAGCTAGAATTTGAAGAAAATGTTGGCGATTCCTCAGAGAAGATTAAAACAACATTTACGGTGGCGGACATTTCTTTGCGTAATTTTAGTTCGGCTTTGGATCGCAGCGATACTTCAGTTCGCTACGGTGCCTTGCTTGCGACCATGTTAATAAAAGATTTAAAATTGTCTATTGCCGCAAAAGCCAAAGAAGAGTTATCTGCAGAAACAGCCGAAAATATATGTCAGTTCTTTGAAGGGCTTATCATCAATAAAAATAAAATATTTCGAGAACGTGTGAAGTTCCGTAAGGAAGCAAAAGCGGCGGCCAAATGCCATCAATTATTAAAGTGTATCTCTTTCGATGGCAAGAAAGAGCCAACTTTGAAAAAAGTAACCGAGGCAAATGTGACGCGAAATATTGTTTTAAATGAAGAACACATCACCATTGTAAAAGAGCCTGACTCAGAGTTACAAGCCGAACCATAATTATCGGCGGCGGCGGCGCTGTTCAAAATGGGTCGGCGGCGGCGGCTTTCGGCTGATTTGTCGGCTCGTTCTGTCATTCGATCACCCCTATTTATTTGACAATTTTGGGAAAATGGAAGGAATAATTTATATTGGTTTTTAACACCTTTTCTTTTATTCAATATATATATATATATTATAGTTCAATATTCGTTAATATTAGCCAATGTTCCCATAATTTAATATTATTATCCCATACAATTATTTTTTGGAAGTGGGAATCCATTTTCAAAATTTATAATATGGATGAATTTAATACATTTTTTTGCAATTACAGCTTTTCGTGTGAGGCATATTTGACCAGACATCTTGAATATCATAATCTTTCAAGGAATGATAATACTATACCTACTTTGACACACTAAAGAAGCACAATAGAGAATCTGTTGTTTAATAAGGCTGTTTTTCTTTAAGCCGGGATAAGAAGCTGCGATAACAAAAACGTTAATAAAAATTTAATTTTTTACCCAAAATAAAAAATTAATTGTCGGCAACAACAATATAAATATTTGTATCAAAACAAATTTTCAAAAAAATATTTTCTGTTGACTTTTTCGGACTTATGGTCGATAACCATAAATTGGACCTACACTGGATAATTATCAATGCAAAGTCCAATATTTTTAACATAAAATATTTTTGTTAAAATTTGTTTTTATACACACATTGGTATTGCTGTTGGCGATAAGTTAAACAAAAATTATTTTGAGTTAAATTTTAACTTTTTATTTGGTTTTTTCTTATCACAGCTTAGTTATCCAGTCTTAAAGAAAAACAGCCTTATTGTTATTTATAGGAACACATGGCCACGCGTACTGGAATTGACTTATATAAATGCGACTTTCAAATCAAAATACAATCATTCAACTTTCTATAGACGTCATCATATGTGAGATACTAAATTCAAAGAAAGGTCAATATATTTCACAGTAGTAGGTTGTCTAAGTCGACAGTTATATTTTCTTTTGTAATTTTAAGTGGGTTGTCTGTTTTGGTAGTAAGATTTAACTGAGTTAGAACTCCGTCAAATCTCGGCGGCGTGGTTGAAGTCGATATGAGTCGATGAAATCGGCGGCGTGTTGAAGTCGATTTGAGCCGACGAAATCGGCGGCGGCGCGGCTCGTGCAGATCCATGCGGCGGCGGCGGCTTGTCGGCTTAAAATCGGTCGGCTTGTATCTCTGGCCTGACTCCAAATTCATTGGTTATGCTACGCCCACTGATAGCTCTGCTTTGGGGATCCAGAGGAGCATCGTGGATTACTTGAGTCGTGAAAACTTCAATTTGGATGACTTAGTTGCCATAAGTTGCGATGGAACTGCTACCAACACTGGGTACAAAAGTGGAGTCATTGTGAGAATGGAACGCCATTTACAGAGACCGCTGCCGTGGTTCGTGTGCCTTTTCCACTTCAACGAGTTACCATTTAATGCGCTGTTAAGATCATTGCTTGGAAAACAGAAAGGACCTGGAATCTGGCCCGGAAGTATCGGAGAAGGCATTCAAAATTGCATACACTACCCTGTAAGTTTAATATATTAATAGTGTTTCGTGTCCGTGTGTTCCGTATACTTTACTTGTGAGCATTTTATTAATTAATAATTCGCATATTTTGTTGCTTATTCCGTTTGGTCAGGTCAAACAAAATTTCGAACGCATTACAATGGGAGAAATGCCAGCGAACATAGATGGGTGGAATATTCGAGGCGACCAGCTTTACTTGTATCGTATGGTTCGAGCCGTTCATATCGGAGAATGCGATGAAAAATTAGCCAGCGAGAAGCCCGGCGCTATTTGCAAAGCGCGCTGGCTAACAACAGCCTCTCGAATTCTGCGCTTTTATATGACGTGTACGCAACCCTCGATGGTATTGAGAAAACTGGCTCAGTTCGTTGTGAAAGTGTATGCACCATTCTGGTTTCTTGTAAAAAGCCAACCACTGGCAATTCACGGAAGTCGGAATGTTTTCCTTTATATATGTTGGATTCGTCAGTTGCCAAAAGATATTCAAGAGGTCATCCGTCCGTTCATTGAAAATAACGGATATTTTTTTCATCCTGAAAATATTTTGTTATCGATGATAACAGACCCAGATCAACTAGTGCGTTCAGATGCCTATGATAAGATTTTATCAGCCCGCAATGAAGCCACGGGAAGCATTCGACAAATGTTCGGTCCACCAGTTCATAATTTTATCAATTTTGATAGTGACTCATATTTCAATATGATCGATTGGAAACAATTTGAATTGACTGAGCCGCCATGCTTGCAGTTTTTTTCGCAAGAACAGTTAGAAGCATTCCAATTTTCAGAAGAAACTATCGATTTACCAGGTTAGCACAAGAAAAACTTAATTTGATGCTTTCTTTGCTGAACTCATTTATTTTCACAGATTATCCATGCCATTCTCAAAACACCGAGCGTTTTGTTCATGTTGTGCATGAATCAGCTATGGCGGTCACCGATGAGCAACGCATGGGCCACATCTTTTCTAAACTTGAGAGCCGCCAAAAATACACCCAACTTGAATCGCGTCGAAATATGGTTGATTAAAATTTTAATTGTACCTTAATTTTTATATTTATTGTTCTAAGAATTGAAATATGATGCATAAATAGTAGAAGGGGGTTGTTGAGGTCAACGACTTTAAAAACTGAAAATCTGGTATGTGCGGGACAAAAACACCAATATATGTATTACACTTTGACAACCGACTGTAAGATACAAAGAACAACTTATAAATACATGCAATGCTCTCGGTAAAATAAGAAAAAAACTAGTTTAACACTTTTTCTGCTGCGAAAATCGACATACTTCGTTAGGAAGAGTTTCATGATTTTATGCGAGCTTTAATTTTCTGATATTAGAGTGGTACATTAGGGTAGTAGCAACTGAGATATGATGGGTAAGTACCAGAACGGGGTGCTTGAGCTCAATGACTTCAAAGACAAAAACATCGGCCTCGTCGAGACAAAAACATCGATGTATCACACTTTAAAATCCGTTTATAAATGCAGAAGTTATATAGAAAAATGTAAAAGCGCGACCCCTACGTTCGGCATAAAAAAATAAAAAAAAAATTTTTTGAAACTACCTTTCAATAATACTTCATATTCGAAGGTGTACGGCGAACTTTTTTTTTTTTACTTGTAACCTGGTACGCTCTAGTGTACATCCCTCTAATTGCATAGACACGTAAAATAGAGGTATTTTTCGAAATTCATACTTTTAAGGGATATAATTAAAAAGACGGATAAAAATGAGACCTACCAAACCGCTGAAGTTGAAATCATGAAATTCGGTGTATACATTCTGACTATGAATACTCGAAAAAGGGTTTTTTCGAAATTTGTACATTTGGGCGGAGAATGGGGCGAATGGGGATATCTTTAAAATTTATACTTTTCTTATCACTTTGTCTGTATCTGAAAATGCTGCTTTTGCTGATTTTCGATTTTAAACAGTATACATTATAGTTTGAAATACATAGTAAACAAATATAGTAATGTTCATAAAAAATATCACAATTTTCGTAATATGGTACCGTACTTCTATGCAAAGTCGACATCCTTTAATCTGCTGGTAATACTGTGGAATGCACTCCGTGGTGGAGGGTATATAAGATTCGGCCCGGCCGAACTTAACGCCTTCTTACTTGTTTTCAATATATCTGCTTGATATTGGGTATGCGCATTCCCTCGATAAGAAAAACGTGCACCATAAAACGATGTTTATTCGTAGGGGGTGAAATGGGGCAAAAAGGGATAAAAATGGTACGTATGAAACGACAACAGCGAGTAACACCTCTAATTGAGTAGATAGATACATAATATGAAATTATGTTTTCCAAATTCGAACTTTTAAGGGATAAAATGGGAATAGAGGGATAAAAATGGTACCAACGAAACGGCTGCACCTAGAATAATAGTACGGTTTATACATTCATCGGATTGCGTAGACACGTAAAATAGAACGATTTTTCGAAATACGTACTGTTTTGGGGTTCAAATGGGAAAAAGTGGATAAAAATAGTACCAACCGAATGTTCACAGCTATATTCATGAAATTCGGTGTATACATTCCACTGATTGCGTAGACACGTAAAATAGAAGTTTTTTTTCGAAATTCGTACCTTTTGGGGTTCAAATTGAAAAAAGGGGATAAAAATAGTACCAACCGAATGTTCGCAGCTATATTCATGAAATTCGGTGTAGACATTCCTCTGATTGCGTAGACACGTAAAATAAACGGATTTTTCGAAATTCGTACCTTTTGGGGTTCAAATGGGAAAAAGGGGATAAAAATAGTACCAACCGAATGTTCACAGCTATATTCATGAAATTCGGTGTAGACATTCCTCTGATTGCGTAGACACGTAAAATAAACGGATTTTTCGAAATTCGTACTATTTGGTGTTAAAATGGAAAAAGGGGATAAAAATAGTACCATCCAAATGACCGCAGCTAGAGTCATGAAATTCGGAGTATACATTCCTCTCACTGCGTAGACACGAAAAATAAAATTTGTTTACAAATCCGTACTTTCAAGGGATACAATGGGTACAGAGGGATAACAATAGTACCAACTTAACGGCTACAGCTAGAATGATGAAATTCGGTGTGTACATCCATATAATTGCGTGGACACGTAAAATAAAGAGATTTTAGTAGTCGTACTCTTAAGGGGGTAAATTAGGAAAAAGGGGATAAAAATGATACCAACCAAATGAACGCAGCTAGAACATGGAATTCGGTGCATACATTCCTCTGACTGCATAGACAGGCAAAATAAAAAGATTTTTCCAAAATCGTACTATTTACATTTACGGCAAAAATTTGTTGAATCATGAAGGTAGGTTATTTTGCATTTTCGAAATTTGTATTGGATTTGGTTTGGTTATATTAAAAAAAAATATATATATATATTTTTCTGCAAAATTTAACATTTTCCTGTAATGTTACTGCACTTCTACGAAAATCGACAGCCTCTATGAAATGCAATCCATGGTGGAGGGTATATAAAGTTTGGCCGGGCCGAACTTAACGCCGCTTTTACTTGTTTATATTAAAATTGTATAACTTCTACCAATTGTCCAGAGATCTTCTGCGAAGTAGAAAAAACTTATTCTAACTTTGTCGATCTATCGATTTTGCTGGAGCCGAATTTCAATAGTTGTTATACCCTCCACGAGGTTATTATGTCTTTGTTCATTTCTTTGTAACATTCCAAAGGAAGCGAGATAGAGCCATTGTTGAGCATACCGATCGACTTAGAATCACTTTTTGAATCGATTCATGTCATTTACGTTCGTCTGTCAGTCCGTCCATCTATTCTTGTAATCAAAGTACAGGTCGCAATTATCGTTCGATCCCAACAAAAATTGGGCCAAGTGTGTTTTGTGGGCCAAGGACAAAACCTATTTAATTTGAAGCAAAACGGTTCAGATTTAGATATAGTCCCCATACAAATTTCGCTCCAGATTTGAGTATTTCCGCTCTAGAAACCACAAATATTATTTGATTTTCTTAAAATTTGACACAGTACCTTAGACTTGAACTAGAAACATCTATGGCGAAAATAGGCCAGATTTCTGTAGATTTCGATATAGCTCTCATACAAATTTCGTTGTCCCTTTAAATTTTTCTACTGTAGAGACCAAATATTTTAACTAATTTTCTTCAAATTTGGCACAGCACCTATAAACATATGTATGGAAATAGAGTCATATCGGTTCAGATTTATATGTAGCTCCCATACAAATTTCGCTCTCGATTTGACTTTTTCTGGTCTAAAATTCACATGTAAAATTATGTGGATTTGTTTCAAATTTGTTATAACTCCTTATATCGTTCAATGTTGTGATATAGTACAGATACAAAAATTCTCCCCGATTTCACTCTTTCCACTAAATTGAATTATAATGGGGTAGAAAGTGGAGGGTATCATATAGTCGGCACAATATGTGGTTTCCGCGCGACTTACTTGTATCATCTAGTGTGATACTCCTACTATCGTATTGGAGGCGTATAAGTAATTACAATTAATAAAGTCTATATTACTCATACTTTCGGACTGAACGACAAAGGACAACAAGTGAAATCCATGTAATTGATGTAGATTGTTTTGATATAATTATTTAATTAGGTTGTCCGATTTTAAAGAAAGTTGGCAATTTTAATGAACCCGTGCAACGCCGCACAATGGAATACTTTCATACAAGCTGCGGCAAAAATTAGAAGGAATAGAGCTAAGACCTTGAAATTTCGCATACATCCCTTATATCGCCAAATAAGATCAAAAACTAATTTTTGTTTAAATCCGCCCACAACCATGCCCACTTGCCACGCCCAACGACAAAAAAATGTTTTTTACTATTTTTTAAATTTTTTAATAAAATTATTTTACTTTTTAATCAATGACACACGGCTATTATAGCTTTATACTTAACGTAAGATTAATATCGACCCAATATTTACATGCGCTCGCATGCCATAAACATCTTACGTCCCTAAAGTATGCTTTAAATAAATTAAACTCAAATAAATTTCCAAAATACATTAACACAGAACAACGAAGAAAGTATTGCTTCATTTTTGGCTTAGAAGGTTTTACCATTTCAGTAATAAAATCGATGTTGGCAGCTATAAACAGAATACTCTTTTTAAAATGAATAAATAAGACAATAGTTCAACAATATTTGTAAATGCCGAGGCATCGGTCGGTCTCGCGAATATAGTTTTATACTGTAGAAAATCACCAATACCGAATAAATGCAACCTTCAGGTAAAGCTTTGTTTGAAAAGGAAATCAAAAACGTAATTACATTTTTTAAATGCAAAATAACACCTCAAGGGCTCATATTTTCTACGAACTAAACGAAATTTCAATACGACACATGGTTTTCGAGATACATCCCAATAAAATAATCTCTCTTATGATGAAATTTGCAACTATTTTAGCATTTATGAACTTTAAATGCATCCACAACTAAAATTAAATTAGAATATGCTTAGGAGGAATGTTCTTTGCAAAATTCAATCGTTAAAGTTGATATTTGGGCGGATTAAAATTTTGAGTTTTTGCCGCTGATAATACACTGGGCACTGGCTTAAAAAAGGTAGTAAATAAAAAATTAAATTATAGACAGACAGAAAGAAAGGATAATTGTAATAATTTTAATAAAAATAAATAAATAATATTGTGTGAAGTAATACCTTAAATAATGCGAATAATAATTATTATACCCTCCACCTCCAGGATGGGGGTATATTCACTTTGTCATTCCGTTTGTAACACCTTGAAATATTCATCGGAGACCCCATAAAGTATATATATTCTGGGTCGTGGTAAAATTCTAAGACGATATAGCCATGTCCGTCTGTCCGTCTGTCTGTTGAAAGCACGATAGCGGCCGAACGAAATCAGCTAGGAGGTTCAAATTTTTCCTAAATGTGTGTTATGGTTGTAGATCGGTTGGGATTGAAAGTGGACGAAATCGGCCCAGAGGGAAAAATTTTTCCCTCACAAGGACTGAAAATACCCCTAATATTTAGAGTATTTCAGCATGTTTTTTGAACATATTAGCTTGTATTTACTTGATATTCACAATGCGCATTCCCTTTATAGCATAAAAGGCCACCATAGAGTGATTTTTATTTGTAGGGGGCGAAATGGGACAAAAAGGGATAAAAATGGTACCTTTCAAACGACAACAGATAGAAACACGAAATTTGGCGTGTACATTCCTCTACTAGAGTAGATAATAATATAAAAGTATTTTTTCTAAATTCGTACTTTAAAGGGGTTAAATGGGGCAAAAGGGATAAAAATAGTACCAACCTAACGGCTG
Source organism: Polietes domitor (assembly GCA_947397865.1). Taxonomy (NCBI): domain Eukaryota; kingdom Metazoa; phylum Arthropoda; class Insecta; order Diptera; family Muscidae; genus Polietes; species Polietes domitor. The sequence continues at coordinate 55,401,980 of OX377622.1, read as the reverse complement.
CACCTAGAATAGTGAAATTCGATATATACATTCCTCTGATTGCGTAGACACGTAAAATAAAATTACTTTCCAAAATTCGTACTTTTTGGGGTTCAAATGGTAAAAGGGGATAAAAATAGTACCTACCAAATGACAGCAGCTAGAATCATGAAATTTGGAGTATACATTCCTCTGACTACGTAGACACGAAAAATAAAACGTTTTTCCAAATTCGTACTTTCAAGGGATACAATGGCTACAGGGGATAAAAATAGTACCAACTAAACGAATATAGCTATGATGAAAATGATGAAATTCAGGGATGTACATCCCTCTAATTGTGTAGATACGTAAAATAAAGAGATTTTAGATAGTCGTACTCTTGAGGGAGCAAAATTGGAAAAAGGGGATAAAAATGGTACCAACAAAATGACCGCTGATAGAATCATGGAATTCGGTGTGTACATTCCTCTGACTGCATAGCCACGTAAAATATTTTTTCCCAAATTCGTTTGTTGCTTTTACGACAAAAAATGGTAGAATCATGAAGTTGTCTTATATTTAAATACAACCAACCAAACAACTGTAGCTGAAAATACACTCTCTATCCCCCAATATTTAGGGTATTTATAATTGCTCCCTTATATTTACTTTATGAATTGAAGTATTGTATCCATTATATATAGTATACAAAAATTGGTAGCTTGGCTTATTAATTAAATTTCTTATTTTCATACAGTTAAAATTTGTTGCGGACATTCCTCTTGTAGCTTGGAAGCACCACAAAGAAAATAAAAGTTTTAGCGGGCGAAATGGGACAAAAAGGGATAAAATATGGTACCAATGATACGACAACAGCTAGAATCATGAAATTCGGTGTGTACATCCCTCTAATTGCATAGACACGTAAAATAGAGGGATTTTTCGAAATTTGTACTTTTAAGGGATATAATTAAAAAGAGGGATAAAAATGGGACCTACCAAACCGCTGAAGTTGAAATCACGAAATTCGGTGTATACATTCTGACTATGAAGACTTGAAAAAGGGTTTTTTCGAAATTTGTACATTTGGGCGGAGAATGGGGCGAATGGGGATATCTTTAAAATTTATACTTTTCTTATCACTTTGTCTGTATCTGAAAATGCTTCTTCCTAATGGCGACTGACAATCGCCTAATATTTAGGCACACTTTCACTTTCACAATTACGGCATTTTATTTATATATAGTAGTCGATTTTAAACAGTGCGCATAAGTATACATTATAGTTTGAAATAGTAAACAAATATAGTAATGTGCATAAAAATATCACAATTTTCGCAATATGGTACTGTGCTTCTATGTAAAGTCGACATCCTTTAATCTGCTGGTAATACTGTGGAATGCACTCCGTGGTGGAGGGTATATAAGATTCGGCCCGGCCGAACTTAACGCCTTCTTACTTGTTATTATGTCCTATAGTTCCTATGTGGAACAAAGGGCCACAATACGAATAATACCTTAAATTTAAGGTAATTCCCAGGGCTACAAATATTGCAAATATATCTCCCACGTAGAAACAGTCCCTACGGTAAAATTAACTGTCCCAGGACAAGTCCCAGAACTGGTCCATACCAACTAGAGGGTAAGGACCGGTCCTGGTACTAAACCAAATGTATGAAGAGAACCGGTTCCTTTTACCATTGTTTGTCATTGGAAGGGGGTGAATTGACACCCTGTGGTATGTCTTGGACATGACCTAGCATCGGTCTCAAAGGACTTGACCTGTAATCGGACTCAAAAGACATGTCCTAGTATCGGTCTGAAAGGATATGACCTGTAATGGTTTTTTAGGGACCAGTTGCGTAATATATCCATATCGACCTATACCAGGATAGGTATGTTTATAGCAAATGCCGCCAATTTCCCATAGGGGTGGTTTAGTAGCGATCGAAAAAAAAGTGTTTTTGAAAAAATCGTTTTTCTTTTGACGATTTATCGAGCTAAACTAAATTTGATCACAAAAATAAATTTATATCGAAGAATGACAAAGCTTTACATAATTAAACGATTTTGAAATTAAAACAAGTAAGAAGGCGTTAAGTTCGGCCGGGCCGAATCTTATATACCCTCCACCACGGAGTGCATTCCACAGTATTACCAGCAGATTAAAGGATGTCGACTTTACATAGAAGCACAGTACCATATTACGAAAATTGTGTTATTTTTATGCACATTACTATATTTGTTTACTATTTCAAACTATAATGTATACTTATGCGCACTGTTTAAAATCGACTACTAAATATAAATAAAATGCTGAAATTGTGAAATTGTGAAAGTGAACATGACTAAATATTAGGCGATTGCCAGTCGCCATTAGAAGGAAGCATTTTCAGATACAGACAAAGTGATAAGAAAAGTATAAATTTTAAAGATATCCCCATTCGCCCCATTCTCCGCCCAAATGTACAAATTTCGAAAAAAACATTTTTCGAGTCTTCATAGTCAGAATGTATACACCGAATTTCATGATTTCAACTTCAGCGGTTTGGTAGGTCCCATTTTTATCCCTCTTTTTAATTATATCCCTTAAAAGTACAAATTTCGAAAAATCCCTCTATTTGACGTGTCTATGCAATTAGAGGGATGTACACACCGAATTTCATGATTCTAGCTGTTGTCGTATCATTGGTACCATATTTTATCTCTTTTTGTCCCATTTCGCCCGCTAAAACTTTTATTTTCTTTGTGGTGCTTCCAAGCTACAAGAGGAATGTCCGCAACAAATTTTAACTGTATAAAAATAAGAAATTTAATTAATAAGCCAAGGCTACCAATATTTGTATACTATGTATATATATAATGGAAATAATACTCCAATTCATAAAGTAAATATAAGGGAGCAATCATAAATACCCTAAATAATGGGGGATAGAGAGAGTATTTTCAGCTACAGTCGTTTGGTTGGTTGTATTTCCATCCTATTTTAATTTCAAAAGTATAAATTTTGAAAATACCTTATCTCTCACTTACGCAATATAAGACAACATCATGATTCTACAATTTTTTGTCGTAAAAGCAACAAAATAAAGTACGAATTTGGAAAAAAAATATTTTACGTAGCTATGCAGTCAGAGCAATGTATACCCCGAATTCCATGATTCTATCAGCGGTCATTTTTTTGGTACCATTTTTATCCCCTTTTTCCAATTTTGCCCCCTCAAGAGTACGAGATTAGTAGAGATTATATTACCCATACGCTTGGAGTGACCGACAAAGAGAAACATGTCAAATCAACTTAATCGATCTAATTTGTTTTGAAATAGTTTGAAAGTAACAAAAATTAAAAAATATTTTTCACGATTTATGACTAATTGTTCATTCAATCGCCTGTGACTCTTGAAATATTTTACCGATTTTAATGTACTATACATTAGGATAGGCCACGAAAATAAATTGCAGCGGTCACCCACCAGAAATGAAGATTGGATTGTTTAATGATGATCTGCAAAATATTTCGTCCCTAGGTCAAGCCATCTGTGAGCTAAACGCTCATGAAAACACCTCTAAAAATCATGTTGTTCTCTTATATTCTTCTATGTTGTATTTTTGGCTAATTTTATATAATTAATAAACCCTTGAAAGCCCTCTATATAAACATTTTAATTCTTGTCTTAGAATAACTCATTGGTCGTATTATTGGACGTTTATATTGATTATTTTCTGTGGTTTTTCAATGTGACAGCTAAAAGCTCATATTTCTTGGAAACATTTTGTAAGAGATGTTATGAAAAATAATTAGAAGGAGTCAATACCTTTCGAATGATGCCTAAATGATGAATATCGGACAAAAAATGACGTCACTGACTCCATGACTGTAAAATAATTTAATATAGGAGATGGTTTGTCAAAAATTGTCAAACTCTTTTTACAACATTCGAAAGGTATTGACTGCCGCTATTTATTTTTATAAAATAATAACACCAAATACGAATAATTGTTCAGTTGTCACTATGAAAAAACGCAAAAAATACTATAAAGGTCCAATTATTCGACCAATAAGTTACTCTAAAACAAGAATCAAAATTTATATTTAAAGTGCTTCCAATGGTCTATAAATTCAGAAAAAATTGGACTAATATGCAACGTAAAAAAATTACACGGAAAAAACATGATTTTTAGGTGTATTTTCAGGAGCATTTAGCTCACAGGCTGCTCTATATAGGAACGAAATATTTTGCAAAACATCATTAAACAATCCAAACTTTATTTTCGAGGGGTGACTGGAAATTGTTTTTCCATTTGTATGGACAGCGACCCAGCCTACTATATATTGTTTTGAAGGTATTTGCTATTACTTTCAGGAAATCGAGTAGAGTAGAGTTTTTACAAATTTATTTCTTCTGTTTATGATTTCGATTTTTTGGAAAGTTTAAATTAGTGCTTTTAGATGTCTTTTTTTATCGAGTGTGTGAGTTTGGAAGTGATCAAAATTTCAAATGGAGTTGAAATTGTATATTTAAAAGTATTAAGAAAATTATTTTTTTTTAATCGGCCACATATGGGCATCTCCCAAAAAAGGTCAATCAAAAAAATGAAATCAGACCACACTAATAGCTTTTAACTTTATTTTTTCCTTATTTTGACAACTGTGTATTTGTTTGTAACACCCAAAAGGAAGGGAGATAGACCCATTGTTATTTATACCGATCGACTTAGAATCACTTCCGGAGTCGATTTAGCAATGTCCGTCTGTCCATCTATTGTTGTACTAAAATTACAGGTCGCAATTATAGTCCGATCTTAACAAAAAATGACACAAGTAAGTTTTGTGGATCAAGGACGAACGCTATTTAATTTGAGGCATATCGGTTCAGATTTAGATAAAGCCCCCATACAAAAGTCGCTCCCGATTTGACATTTTCCGCTCTAGAAACGACATATTGAACCCGATGTTCTTTAAATTAGGCAAAACATCTTATAATCCAACTAGAAACACTTATAATGAAAGCGGGTAGGATCGGTTCAGATTTAGATATACCCCCCATAAAAATGTCGCTCCCAAATGTCTAACCGATTTTGGCAAACTATACATATTATATTTCACCTATTCCGTTCCATGTTTCAATATACCCCCATAAAAAAGTCCTTTCCGATTTAACATTTTTTGTCAAACACATACATTTACAGGATACAAAAATCCTTCCCGTTTTCACTTTTTCACCGAATAGAATTGTATTCGGATAGAAAGTGGAGAGTATCATATAGTCGGGCCAGCCCGACTTTAGCCTTTCCTTACTTGTTTTATTATGAAACTTGAAGTTAACTTGTTCTTTTTATACCCTACACCACAGGGTATAATGTCTTTGTGCATTTGTTTGTAACACCCAAAAGGAAGCGAGATAGACCCATCGTTTATTATACTGATCGACTTAGAATCACTTTTTGAGTCGATTTAGCGATGTCCGTCTGTCTGTCCATCTATTCTCGTAATCAAAGTCCTGGTCGCAATGGTTGTTAGAACTAAATGAAACTTTGCACAACGAAGTTTTAGGGGGTAAAAACGAACGCTATTTAATTTAAAGCAAATCGGTTCAGATTTAGATATAGCTCTCATACAAATTTTGCTTCCGATTTTACTTTTTCCGCTCTAGAAACCACATATTTCAACAGATTTTCGTCCAATTTGGCAAGACGCCGTATATTTCAACTAGAAACAGCTCTGGTAAAAATAGGATAGATCGGTTCAGATTTATATATAGCTCTCATACAAATGTCTCCTCCGATTTCACTCTTTCCGCTCTAGAAACCAAAAACTTAGACAGATTTTCTTCGAATTTGCCAAAACAGCTTATATTTCAACGAAGAACAGCTATAGTAAAAATAGGATAGATCGGTTCAGATTTATATATAGCTTCCATAGAAATGTCTCATCCGATTCGACTCTATCCGCTCTAGAAACCACAAACTTTGACAGATGTTCTTCAAGTTGGGCAAAACAGCTTATATTTCAACTAGAAACAGCTCTGGTGAAAATGGATCAGTTGAGTTCAGATATATAAAGAGTGATTTTTTTGAGGTTAGGATTTTCATGCATTAGTATTTGACAGATCACGTGGGATTTCAGACATGGTGTCAAAGAGAATGATGCTCAGTATGCTTTGACATTTCATCATGAATAGACTTACTAACGAGCAACGCTTGCAAATCATTGAATTTTATTACCAAAATCAGTGTTCGGTTCGAAATGTGTTTCGCGCTTTACGTCCGATTTATGGTCTACATAATCGACCAAGTGAGCAAACAATTAATGCGATTGTGACCAAGTTTCGCACTCAGTTTACTTTATTGGACATTAAACCAACCACACGAATGCGTACAGTGCGTACAGAAGAGAATATTGCGTCTGTTTCTGAGAGTGTTGCTGAAGACCGTGAAATGTCGATTCGTCGCCGTTCGCAGCAATTGGGTTTGTGTTATTCGACCACATGGAAGATTTTACGCAAAGATCTTGGTGTAAAACCGTATAAAATACAGCTCGTGCAAGAACTGAAGCCAAACGATCTGCCACAACGTCGAATTTTCAGTGAATGGGCCCTAGAAAAGTTGGCAGAAAATCCGCTTTTTTATCGACAAATTTTGTTCAGCGATGAGGCTCATTTCTGGTTGAATGGCTACGTAAATAAACAAAATTGCCGCATTTGGAGTGAAGAGCAACCAGAAGCCGTTCAAGAACTGCCCATGCATCCCGAAAAATGCACTGTTTGGTGTGGTTTGTACGCTGTGGAATCATTGGACCGTATTTTTTCAAAGATGCTGTTGGACGCAACGTTACGGTGAATGGCGATCGCTATCGTTCGATGCTAACAAACTTTTTGTTGCCAAAAATGGAAGTACTGAACTTGGTTGACATGTGGTTTCAACAAGATGGCGCTACATGCCACACAGCTCGCGATTCTATGGCCATTTTGAGGGAAAACTTCGGAGAACAATTCATCTCAAGAAATGGACCGGTAAGTTGGCCACCAAGATCATGCGATTTGACGCCTTTAGACTACTTTTTGTGGGGCTACGTCAAGTCTAAAGTCTACAGGAATAAGCCAGCAACTATTCCAGCTTTGGAAGACAACATTTCCGAAGAAATTCGGGCTATTCCGGCCGAAATGCTCGAAAAAGTTGCCCAAAATTGGACTTTCCGAATGGACCACCTAAGACGCAGCCGCGGTCAACATTTAAATGAAATTATCTTCAAAAAGTAAATGTCATGGACCAATCTAACGTTTCAAATAAAGAACCGATGAGATTTTGCAAATTTTATGCGTTTTTTTAAAAAAAAAGTTATCAAGCTCTTAAAAAATCACCCTTTACAATCACTTTTATAATTGTTGAAGAGTGAATACCAGGAAATCCATCATGAAACTTATGGAGAGTCATATATATAATACCTTAATATTTTTTTAAGTTAAACAGTTAAAAAATAAGGTATTATTTGTTTTGAATGTAATATATTCGAACTCCAGCTATTTCAATCAAATTATTATACCCTCCACCTCCAGGAACAGGAACTAACTTTGTCATTCCGTTTGTAACACCTTGAAATATCGACCTGAGACCCTATAAAGTATATATATTCTAGATCGTCATAAAATTCTAAGACGATCTAGCCATGTCCGTCCGTCCGTCCATCCATCCATCCGTTGAAAACACGCTAGCGAATGGAGCTAGGACGTTCACATTTTCCACAAAAACGTCTTATAGTCGTAGATTGAAATTGAATTGATTGGGATTGAAACTGGACGAAATCGGCCCAAGGGGAAAATTTTTTCCCTCACAAAGACTAAAAATACCCATAATAACTCCTATTATTTTAGAGTAGTTAAGCATATTTTTTCAATATGTCTACTTGTACTTACTTGATATTGGGTATGCGCATTCCCCCTATATCAAAAAATTAAATGAGGCAAAAAGGGATAAAAATGGTACCTATCGAACGACAGCAGCTAGAAACACGAAATTCTGTGTGTACATTCCTCTAATTGAGTAGATAAATAATGTGAAAGTATTTTTCCAAATTCGTACTTTTAAGGGATAAAATGGGAATAGAGGGATAACAAGTAAGGAAAGGCTAAAGTCGGGCGGGGCCGACTATATAATACCCTACACCACTCCCTGCGTATGTACCTCGCTTTGATTACTAAGCCCATTTATTTCATGGGAGCAATTTTATGTAGTTCATATAAATTATACAGTATAAATTATACTATAAATTCATCTTTAGTCATATTTAACGAATATGGTTAATAATATGGCAATTGATCCAATTATCCGACAGACAAATAGAAATTATACAGTAGTAATAGGATGAATCGGACCGACATTTCAAAAGGGGGCCTTTTGGACATGGTCCAAAACATGGGCCTATATATTTCTCATTCACGGTAGGTATTCCTTGTTGAAAAATACCATGATCTGCAAAATTTGATGAAGATCCGATGTAAGATGTAGTTTCTAGAGCTGTATTAGATCAGAATGGGACCCCATTTAGGTTATACCAAAGTATGGACATATGGGCATCTCCCAAACAAGTAAGGAAATGATAAAGACGGACTTTCTATCTCATTACAATTCATTTCGGTAAAAAAGTGAAATCGGGAAGGATTTTTGCATCCTGTAAATGTATGTGTTTGACAAAAAATTTTAAATCGGAAAGGACATTTGTATGGGGGTATATTGAAACCTGGAACGATGTGACCCGCATTCACCATGTATGTTTATTGGTGAAATATAATATGTAAAGTTTGGCCAAAATCGGTTAAACATTCGGGGGCAACATTTGTATGAGGGCGATATCTAAATCTGAACCGATCTTACCCAATTTTTGCATAGGTGTTTCTAGTTGGATTACAAGATGTTGTGCCAATTTTAAAGAAAATCGGGTAGAATATGTGGTTTCTAAAGCGGAAAAAGTGAAATAGGGAACGACATTTGTATGGGGGCTATATCTAAATCTGAAACGATCTTACCCAGTTTCAGCATATGTGTTTCTAGTTCGATTATAAAATGTTGTGCCAAATTTAAAGAAAATCGGGTACAATATGTGGTTTTTAAAGCGGAAAAAGTGAAATCAGGAGCGACATTTGTCTGGGGGCTATATCTAAATCTGAACCGATCTTACCCAATTTTTGCATACGTGTTTCTAGTTGGATTATAAGATGTTCTGCAAAATTTAAAGATAATCGGGTACAATATGTCGTTTCTACAGCGGAAAATGTCAAATGGGGAGCGTCATTTGTATTGGGGCTATATCTAAATCTGAACCGATCTTACCCAATTTTTGCATAGGTGTTTCTAGTTGGATTATAAGATGTTGTGCCAATTTTGAAGAAAATCGGGTAGAATATGTGGTTTCTAGAGCGGAAAATGTCAAATCGGGAGCGACATTTGTATGGGGGCTATATCTAAATCTGAACCGATCTTACCCAATTTTTGCATACGTGTTTCTAGTTGGATTATAAGATGTTCTGCAAAATTTAAAGAAAATCGGGTACAATATGTGGTTTCTACAGCGGAAAATGTCAAATCGGGAGCGTCATTTGTATGGGGGCTATATCTAAATCTGAACCGATCTTAACCAATTTTTGCATACGTGTTTCTAGTTGGATTATAAGATGTTCTGCCAAATTTAAAGAAAATCGGGTACAATATGTGGTTTCTACAGCGGAAAATGTCAAATGGGGAGCGTCATTTGTATGGGGGCTATATCTAAATCTGAACCGATCTTACCCAATTTTTGCATAGGTGTTTGTAGTTGGATTATAAGATGTTGTGCCAATTTTGAAGAAAATCGGGTACAATACGTGGTTTCTAAAGCGGAAAAAGTGAAATAGGGAGCGACATTTGTATGGGGGCTATATCTAAATCTGAACCGATTTCCTCCAAATTCAATACCGATCCTTGGTCCTTGGCCAAGAAAAATAACTTCTGCCAAGTTTCATGACAATCGGACAACAATTGCGACCTGTAGAGTGCGAACAAGCTTAGATGGACAGCAGACGGACAGACAGACATCGTTAAATCGACTCAGCGGGTGATTCTAAGCCGATCGGTATACTTAAAGGTGGGTCTAGCTCGATTATTTCTTGGTGTTACAAACATTTGGCGCGAAACTAACTTATAATACCCTAGACCACGAAGTGGTGTAGGGTATAAAAATGGTACCAACCCAACGGCTGCACATAGAATAATGAAATTCGATGTATACATTCCCACTAGGGTATTATGTATTTTTGCATTTGTTTCTAACACCCAAAAGGAAGCGAGTTAGAATCACTTTCTGAGTCGATTTAGAAATGTCCGTCTGTCCGTCAGTCCATCTATTGTTATAATCAAATTACAGGTCGCAATTATTGTCCGATCTTAACAAAAATTGGCACAAGTAAGTTTTGTGAATCAAGGACGAACGCTATTTAATTTGGAGAAAATCGGTTCAGATTTAGATATAGCCCCCAAACAAATGTGGCTCCCGATTTGACTTTTGCGCTATAGAAACCACATATTTTACCCGATTTTCTTTAAATTTGGCACAACATCTTATAATCCAACTAAAACAAGTAAGGTAAGGCTAAAGTCGGACGGGGCCGACTATATAATACCCAACACCACTCCCTGCGTATATACCTCGCTTTGATTACTAAACCCAGGTATTTCATGGGAGTAATTTTATGTAGTTCATATAAATTATACTATAAATGCATATTTAGTCAAATTTAATGAATATGGTAAATAATAAAGTCATTGATCCAATTTTCCAGCAGATATTCCGAGTAAAGAGTAAAGAAAGAAGATTTTTAATTATATTTGAAAATAGAGTTAGAATTTAGATGTAAATGAAATCACAATTATTGTACAACATAATGTCTCTCATGTTGTTGTACGTAATCAACTTGGCCATATGTGGCTTTTGGATTATGCAAAATAAATGAATATATATATATATAAGTAAATAAAGTAAATATAACATGATCTGGAAAAAGTGATTAAGATCCAAGGACAAATACAGATTATACAGCGGTAATAGGATGAATCGGACGGACATTTGAATTGGGCCTATAACAACACTTGAGGCCTGTGCCAAAACATGCGCCACTATATTTTTCATTCACGGTAGGCATTCCTAGTTGAAACATAGAATGATCTGCAAAATTTGATGAAGATCCGATGTAAGATGTAGTTTCTAGAGCTGTAATAGAGCAGAATGGGTCCCAATTCGGGTTATACCAAAATATAAACATATGGGCATCTCCCAACCAAGTAAGGAAAGGCTAAAGTCGGACGGAGCCGACTATATGATACACTCCACATTCTACCCGAATACAATTCAATTCGGTAAAAAAGTGAAATGGGAAGAATTTTTGAATTATGTAAATGTATGTGTTAGACAAAAAATCGGAAAGGACATTTATATGGGGATATATTGAAACCTGTAATTGGTGAAATATAATATGTAAAGTTTGGAAAAATCGGTTAAACATATGGGAACAACATTTGTATTAGGGCTATATATTATAAAATGAAGTGCCAATTTTAATGAGAATCGGGTACAATATATGGTTTCTAGAGCGGAAAAAGTCAAATCTGGAGCGACATTTGTATTAGGGCTATATCTAAATCTGAACCGATCTTACCTACATTCACCATAGGTGTTTTAAGTTGGATTGTAAGATGTTGTGCCAATTTTAAAGAGAATCGGGTACAATATGTGGTTTCTAGAGCAGAAAAAGTCAAATCGGGATGCGACATTTGCATGGGGACTATATCTAAATCTGAACCGATCTTACCCACTTTCAGCATAAGTGTTTCTAGTTCGATTATAAAATGATGTGTCAATTTTTAAGAAAATCGGGTACTATATGTGGTTTCTAGAGCGGAAAATGTCAAATCAGGAGCGACATTTGTATGGGGGCTATAGGTAAATCTGAACCGATCTTACCCAATTTCGGTATAGGTGTTTCTAGTTGGATCATAATATGTTGTGCCAAATTTAAAGAAAATCGAGTACAATATGTGGTTTCTAGAGCGGAAAAAGTCAAATCGGGAGCGAAATTTGTATGGGAGCTATATATAAATCTGAACCGATCTGACCTATATTCACCATGAGTGTTTCTAGTGGAAATATAAGATGTTTTGCCAAATTTAAAAAAAACCTGTTGTAATATGTGGTATCTAGAGTGAAAATAGTCAAATCGGGAGTGAAATTCGAATGGGGGCTATATCTAAATCTGAACCGATTTTCTTCAAATTAAATAGCGTTCGTCCTTGTCCCGAAAAAATTCGTTGTGCAAAGTTGCATTTTCTGGCTACAATTGCGACCTGTATCGTGATTACAAGAATAGATGGACAGACGGACGGACGGACGGACATTGCTAAATCGACTCAAAAAGTGATTCTAAGTCGATCGGTATAATTAACAATGGGTCTATATCGTTTCCTTTTGGGTGTTACAAACAAATGCACAAAGACATAATACTCTCGTGGAGTGTATAAAAAAACTGGTGGACGGTGTCGGAGTTAACACCGGTTAACCTGTTTTCGGTTTTGACATCCCTAGTAATAATACCTTTAAAACTTATACGCAAAGTGGACAAGTGGCCTCTAATCTTTCGGTAATTCGGCGCGGTTGAGTGTAGGTGTGGTTAAATTTTACATATTCTGTTTTAATATTCTGAAGGGAGCAAGAGAGTCCTTTTAGCACCAAGTCACAGAAATATTATGAAGGAAAATTCTTTCGGTGTTTCCAAACTAAATCGATTTCCAAACACTGCACTATGGTCCCAAATCCATTTGGCAGAAATTCAAAAAAAAATAAAATTGTAAAGTGGTAAATGTGTATATATATTCTTTATGGCAACACTCCAAACAATCAAGAAAATATACTGGAGAAAATTAGGTGGCAACACCACAAGCCTGAATGGTACTTAAACTTTGCGGTGCAAAAAAAGCGGGATTAATTTTGATATAAAGCAGTTTTACAAATTAATTAAAATCAAGATTTAAAAAGAAAATAATAAAGTGACTATATTATGAAAATTGACGGCAAGAGTTAGTAGTTGAAAAATTATATTTAACATTTTATGATTATTGTGGTCTTGTAAGTATTCATAGGTATTGTAATTTTGTGATTTGTAGAGAACATAATCATAATCGTGGACCAAAAGTTATATGTATGACTCAACTTGACTCAAAGTGTAAATGTGAAAGTGTTCGTCTGAGGTTGTAGTTTATGGTGGAATTAATATCTCGTCAGCATTTTTCGGCAAACTCCAAAAATTGTTATTTTATTTTAGCACAGTTTTTGATATATATAATATATATAAGATTATATCTATGAATTAGCTTTGTGTACGAGACCCATCAATATTTTATTTAAAAGGTATTGAAAGTACCTTTAAAATGGTATACAACATCATTTACCTTTTTGTACACATGTATACATTTTACTTTATTTTTTGAAATAATTATTTAAATTGCAGTTTAAAGTATACTACTTGTAAGCTATATTTTGTTTTGTAATAATGTTTAGAAAAACACATTTCGTCAAAATAAACAACTCTTCATTCTTTTAAGCTTTCATAAAATTTTGTTTTTGGTCACCCTGTACAAATACAGGGTGATAATTATGTTGGTTATATATTGAGTTTATACGGGAGGTGGTAGTGGGCGTGGTCCGATCGGCCCAATTTTATTTTTATTTTATGCGTATGATATGTCTAGCAAATGTGCAAAATTACAAGACTGTATGTTTATTTTTCGATTTTATGCCATAAAAAATAAACGTTAGTAAAACGAAGAATTACCAATCAAATCAAGTACTATCTCGGGTAAAATTTTCTCGGCAAAATTCAGTTCGTCTTGTCCTTCATTCAACACCTACGACCACATGACTGTCACAAATTATTAGTTAGAGTCCTTCTCGTCCAGATATCATGGGATTTGACGACACCGGCAAATTGTCAACCCTAAGAGCTATGTACATACATGCATAGATATGTGAGCGACAGGCATCCTGGCCATGTTAATATTTAAGTACATTACAAGTAATAAGACAAACACTCGCACACATATACACAAACAAGCTACATGCATGCGAGGGAAGCTGGAATAGCCAGGCAGTTGATGAAGTAGGTGGGGAGACGAGGGTGGTGCGGCTGTTGGGTGCTTTGTGCTGGCTAAAGGACAACGAATGAAGAAATATCCTTATGTGGTCAAATCTCATGTCTCTATTACTTAGATTATTTTATTTTTTTGTTCATTCTTCGTCTTGCTCAGAGAAATGTTGTAGCAATTTTCTTTATCTCATTTAAGCTATTCAATTATGTGCGAGTTGCTGAGTTGTCTGCCTGTATGTATGGGTGTGTGTGCATGGGTATATGTTTGTGTGTTCGGGAGAGGGTACGGCCGGGTATGTTAATGTAATCAGGATATAAGCAAATGTAATATTATCATCGTATGATGACAAGAACAACAACAACAATAACAACAAGTCATCACACATACACATGTTTTGCACTTATTTAAGCTTAGCTAGGATTTTCCACGAAGTCCCCGCTGCCGGGGGATGGGTGCTGGGTGAATGGTGCGTGGTGAGGCAGAAGAAAAGGTTTATTATCACCTTGTTGTAGTTTAGGATGGTGCCCTTTGTGATAAGAAACTTTTGAATATATGGAAAATTTACAGGTTATGTTGCAGCCGTAGACAACGTGTTGATTCAGAGAGAAAAAGGTTGTTTTGCCATCCCTTTTTGCATTGGATAAAACTAACTGGTAAAACTGTTCTATTATTAAATGTTTTGTATGCGAGGGTATGGTGTGAAATGTGTGGCCTTAAAAGTCAACAAATTTTGTGTAAATATTCAGATCTGAAATTTTGTACGTCTATCATACAGATACCCTGAATTTCACAATTCTAGCTGCTACACTTTGTTTGGTACAATTTTTATCCCTTTTTCTAATATTCCAGCAAGAATTGTAAATTTCAAAGAATTTCTTCATGTGTCTCTTCTACACATTTAGAGGGAATTACATACCGTATTTCACGATTATAGCTACAACACCTTCGTTGGTACCAATTTTATCCCCCTTTTCCAAATTAAAAATGTTAAATTGTATGTACACAATGAACAAATTTTCCATTTATATGTCTAATGGTTGTATATCGGGTTGAAACAGTGCGAAATCCTTCCAGAGGGAAACAAATTTTCCCCACAAAGACTGAAAATACCTCCCAATAATAAAAATGGTACCAATCAAATGACAACAGCCAGAAACATGATAATCTGTAATTGAGTAAACAAAACTACATAGTGATATTTCGAAATTCTTTTTTTTTTTGTATAAAATGTGAAAAGTGGGACAAAAAAGTACTAAACAATCGGCAGAGGTAACAAGAAAGGAAAGGCTAAAGTCGGGCGGGCCCGACTCTACTCCACTTTCTATCCGAATACTATTCAATTCGGTGAAAAAGTGAAAACGGGAAGGTTTTTTGTATCCTGTAAATGTATGTGTTTGAAAAAAAAATGTTAAATAGGAAAGGACATTTGTATGAGGATATATTGAAACCTGGAACGAAATAGGTGAAATTTAAATGTATAGTTTGGCCAAAATCGGTTAAACTTTTGGGAGGAACATTTGTATTTGGGCTATATTTAAATCTGAACCGATCTTACCCAATTGCACCATAGTATTGTTTAGTTAGATTATAAGATGTTGTGCCAAATTTTAAGAAAATCGACAATATGTGGCTTTTAAAGCGGCAAAAATCATATCAGGAGCGACATTTGTATGGGGGCTATATCTAAATCTGAACCGATCTTACCCAATTTCTGCATAGGTGTTTCTAGTTAGATTATAAGATGTTGTGCCAAATTTAAAGATAATCGAGTACAATATGTGGTTTCTAGAGCGGAAAATGTAAAATCGGGAGCGACATTTGTATGGGAGCTATATCTAAATCTGAACCGATCTTACCCAATTTCTGCATTGGTGTTTCTAGCTGGATTATAAGATGTTGTGCCCAATTTAAAGAAAATCGGGTACGTAAATCGGTTGGGTTCTAGAGCTGAAAATGTCAAATCGGGGGCGTCGTTTGTTTGCATTATAAGATGTTGTCCTAAATTTAAAGAAAATCGGGTACAATATGTGGTTTCTAGAGAGGAAAATGTCAAATCGGGAGCGACATTTGTATGGGTGTTATATCTAAATCTGAACCGATCTTACCCAATTTCTGCATAGATGTTTCTAGTTGGATTATAAGATGTTATGCCAAATTTAAAGAAAATCGGGTACGTAAATCGGGTGGGTTCTAGAGCGGAAAATGTCAAATCGGGGGTGTCGTTTGTTTGCATTATAAGATGTTGTCCTAAATTTAAAGAAAATCGGGTAGTTTCTAGAGAGGAAAATGTCAAATCGGGAGCGACATTTGTATGGGGGCTATATCTAAATCTGAACTGATCTTACCCAATTTCTGCATAGATGTTTCTAGTTAGATTATAAGATGTTGTGCCAAATTTAAAGAAAATCGAGTACAATATGTGGTTTCTAGAGCGGAAAATGTAAAATCGGGAGCGACATTTGTATGGGAGCTATATCTAAATCTGAACCGATCTTACCCAATTTCAGCATATATGTTTCTAGTTGGATTATAAGATGTTGTACCACATGTAAAGAAAATCGGGTACAATATGTGGTTTCTAAAGTGGAAAATGTCAAATCGGGAGCGACATTTGTATGGGGGCTATATCTAAATCTGAACCGATTTGACCTCTTTTAACCATAGATATTCCTAGTTTAAATATAAGATGTTTTGCCAAATCTGAAGACAATCTGATACAATATGTGGCTTCTAGAGCGGAAAAAGTCAAATCGAGAGCGAAATTTGTATGGGGGCTATATCTAAATCTGAACCGATTTAATCCGTTTTCAACACAGATGTTTCTAGTAGAATTATAAATTAATGCAAGGTAATTTGAAGCAAATCAAGTGAAATATGTGGTCTCTAGAGCGGAAAAAGTCAAATCGGGGGCGAAATTTGTATGGGAACTATATATTTACCCATTTTTACCACAGGTGTTTCTAGTTGAAATATAAGATGTTTTGCCAATTTTGATGAAAATCTGTTATAATAGTGGTATCTAGAGTGAAAATAGTCAAATCGGGTGTGAAATTCGTATGGGGGCTATATCTAAATCTGAACCGATTTTCTTAAAATTAAATAGCGTTCGTCCTTGTCCGGAAAAACTTCATTGTGCAAAGTTTCATTTAGTTATGTCTACAATTGCGACCTGTATCGTGATTACAAGAATAGATGGACAGACGGACGGACGGACGGACATTGCTAAATCTTTTTGAGTCGAACTCTAAGGCGATCGGTATAATTAACAATGGGTCTATCTCGTTTCCTTTTGGGTGTTACAAACAAATGCACAAAGACATAATACTCTCGTGGAGTGTATAAAAATCATGAAATTCGTGGTGTAAATTCATCTGACACGTAATTTAGAATTAGAACAAGTAAGGAAAGGCTAAAGTCGGGCGGGGCCGACTCTATGATACACTCCACTTTCTATCCGAATACAATTCAATTCGGTGAAAAAGTGAAAACGGGAAGGTTTTTTGTATCCTGTAAATGTAAGTGTTTGACAAAAAATGTTAAATCGGAAAGGACATTTATATATGAAATCTGGAACGAAATAGGTGAAATATAATATGTATAGTTTGGCCAAAATCGGTTAAACTTTTGGGAGCAACATTTGTATTTGGACTGTATTTAAATCTGAACCGATCTTACCCACTTTCACCATAGTTTTGTTTAGTTGGACTATAAGATGTTGTGCCAATTTTAAAGAAAAACGGGTACAATATGTCGTTTCTACAGCAGAAAAAGTCAAATCGGGAGCGACATTTGTATGTGGGCTATATCTAAATCTGAACCGATCTAGCCCGCTATAGCCGCAGGTGTTTCTAGTTGTGTTTATATTCCATCCACCATGGATTTCCACAGAGGCTGTCTATTTTTGTAAAAGTGCAGTAATATTACAAGAAAATAGAACTTTTTTTAATATAGCCAAACCAAAACAAATACAAATATTGACAAAATAATTTTATAAATAAATATTTTTACTATTTCAAACCGCGCTCATAAGGCAAGGCTACTACCAATACGTTTACATATCGAAATTCAAAAAATAAATATTCTTATATTTATATTTCCAAAAAATCTTAAATACCATAAATATTGCTAGATAGTGTATGCTACAGTTGGTTGTATTTTCATTCTATTTTAATTCCACAAGTAAAAATTTTAAAAATCCATTATCTCAGGTACATGTGCAAAAATAAACTAACTTCATGATTCAACCAATTCTTGCTGTAAAAGTAAAAATTACAAGTTTGAAGAAATCTTTTAGTTTGCATGTCTCTGCAATCAGAGCAATGTATAAAACGAATTCCATGATTCTAGCTGCGGTCATTTGGTACCAACCATTTTTATCCCATTTTTTTCTAGTTTACCCCCTTAAGAGTACGACTTTCTAAAATCTCTTTATTTTACGTGTCTACGCAATGAGAGGGATGTACACTAGAGCGTACCAGGTTACAAGTAAAAAAAAAAAAGTTCGCCGTACACCTTCGAATATGAAGTATTATTGAAAGGTAGTTTCAAAAAAATTTTTTTTATTTTTTTATGCCGAACGTAGGGGTCGCGCTTTTACATTTTTCTATATAACTTCTGCATTTATAAACGGATTTTAAAGTGTGATACATCGATGTTTTTGTCCGATTTTTTTGTCTTTGAAGTCATTGAGCTCAAACATGATTCATGATTTTATGCGAGCTTTAATTTTCGATTATTAGAGTGGTACATTAGGGTAGTAGCAACTGAGAAATGATGGGTAAGTACCAGAAGGGGGTGCTTGAGCTCAATGACTTCAAAGACAAAAAAATCGGCCTCGTCGAGACAAAAACATCGATGTATCACACTTTAAAATCCGTTTATAAATACAAGTTATATAGAAAAATGTAAAAGCGCGACCCCTACGTTCGGCATAAAAAAATAAAAATTTTTTTTTTGAAACTACCTTTCAATAATACTTCATATTCGAAGGTGTACGGCGAACTTTTTTTTTGAGGTACGCCCCAATGTACACACCGAATTTTATCATTCTAGCTGTAGTCGTTTTGTTGGTACTATTTTTATCCGTTTGTACCCATTGTATCCCTTGAAAAAAATTTTATTTTTTGTGTCTACGCAGTCAGGGTATACTCCGAATTTCATGATTCTAGCTGCGGTCATTTGGTTGGTAATATTTTTATCCCTTTTTCCATTTTAACGGCAAAAAGCCGTTTATTTTATGTGTTTACGCAATCAGAGGAATGTAAAGGGTGATTTTTTAGCTATTATCTTTTTGGCAACACTGGTTTAAACAGCTGACGCACGTTTCGTGTTTTTTTTTCACTGTCAAACGTCTTCAGTTTGGTCTATAATTT
This sequence comes from Polietes domitor, assembly GCA_947397865.1. Lineage (NCBI taxonomy): Eukaryota > Metazoa > Arthropoda > Insecta > Diptera > Muscidae > Polietes > Polietes domitor. The sequence continues at coordinate 55,382,482 of OX377622.1, read as the reverse complement.
ACCATGAATTGTCTTACAAACGAACAACGCTTGCAAATTATTGAATTTTATTATCAAAATGCGTGCTCTGTTAAGAAAGTTCATCGCGCGCTTCCATTTTATGGTCAGTTTAATCGACCCACTGAAGCGGCTATTCGGGCTATTTTGACTAAATTTCGCACCAAATTTACATTGTTGGACATTAAACCACCAACACGCTTACGTAGAGTGCGAACTGAAGAAAATATCGCAGCTGTATCGGCCAGTGGTAATGATGACCATCAATTATCGATTCGTCGCCGTTCGCAGCAATTGGGCCTCTGTTACTCAAAAACGTGGAAATGCCAAAATTGGACTAAGCGGATGGACCATTTGAGGCGCAGTCGAGGTCAACATTTGCATGAAATAATCTTCAAACATTAAATTATATGGACCGTACTATCGGTTCAAATAAAGATTTCATGCATTTTTCTGAATTTTATGTGTTTTTTTTTTTTGAAAAACTTTCCTATAGCTCTTAAAAAATCACCCTTTATAAACCGAATTTCATTATTCTAGGTGCAGCCGGTGGTTGGTACCATTTTTATCCCTCTATTCCCATTTTATCCCTTAAAAGTTTGTAAAAAAAATTTCATATTATGTATCTGCTTAAGTATAGGAGTGTACACAACTATTTTCATGTTTCTAGCTGTTGTCGTTTAATATGTACCATTTTATCCAGTTTTGCCCCATTTCACCCCCTACGAATAAGAATTACTTTATGGTGCTCGTTTTTGTTATAGGTACAAGCAGACATATTTGAAAAAAATTGCTTAAATACTCTAAAATATTTTATTATGGGTATTTTTAGTCCTTGTGAGGGAAAAATTTTTCCCTTTGGGCCCAGTTTCAACCCCAAACGATCTACCACTATAAGACGCATTTAAATAAAATTTGGACGTCCTAGCTCCTTTTGTTCATATGCTAGCGTGCTTTGAACAGACGGACGGACGGACAGGCTAGATCGTCTTAGAATTTTATGACGATCAAGAATATATATACTTTATAGGGTCTCAGGCCGATATTTCAAGGTGTTACAAACGGAATGACATAGTTAGTATACCCCCATCCTGGAGGTGGATGGTATAAAAAGATACTACTTTTTTCAAAATGTGTGCTCATTTAATCGCCTGTAACTCCTGAAATACTTTACCGATTTTAATGCGATATACCTTGTTTTGAAGTTAATTTCAAGTACTTTTAAAATATTGAAGTGGTACTGTATAGTCGGGTTAATTTTTTAAAGTTTTGGCAATTTTAATTCTCTTATTTTGATTTTCGAAATGATTACATTAATCCATTTTGTTGAAATTTTCAAGTAGTGTACTTAGGTCAATTTTTAAGCGGCTGTGTGAGTTTGAAAGTGGTGAAATGAAATGAAGCTTAAAAATAGATTTAATATTACCTAGGATAGAGACAATTGTTTGGGAGGTACCAGAAGGGGTGTGGCAATATCGCCCTTATTCAGTGCGAATGTAACCGCTATAAATTCATTGCCAAATATCAAATTTCACAGTATTCCGATCATCCTTATAGAAGATATAACAACTTTATTTTTACGTAGTTTAGGGTGATTTGTGTAGGAGGTACAAGAAGGGGCGTGGCAAACCCCGACATACAATTAAAGTGATTATTAAAACGTTATCAAATACCAACATATAGCTGATTCCGAATATCCGTGTTTTAATTAGTTTTGGTTTTAATTTAACATAGGAATATGGGTCATTTGTGCGGGAGGTAACAGAAGGGGCGTGGCAATTTCGCCCATCTTCGAACTTAAACTTAGTTTGGGAAAAATATTACCATGTGCAAAGTTTGAATTGATACCTCAACTCCTTTAGAGAGTTATAGTGTACACCATCCAGCCAGACGGATGGACATGGCTCAAACACCTTAAAAAGTCGTGAAACGGATTTGGCCCAAACATACTTAGGGTCTTAAGTCACTCCTTCAATGCGTTACACTTTTTTTATACCCTCCACCTCCAGGATGGGGGTATATTCACTTTGTCATTCCCTTTGTAACACCTTGAAATATTCATCGGAGACCCCATAAAGTATATATATTCGTGGTCGTGGTAAAATTCTAAGACGATATAGCCATGTCCGTCTGTCCGTCTGTCTGTCTGTCTGTCTGTTGAAAGCACGATAGCGGCCGAACGAAATGAGATAGGAGGTTCAAATTTTTCCTAAATATATCTTATGGTTGTAGATCGGTTGGGATTGAAAGTGGACGAAATCGGCCCAGAGGGAAAAATTTTTCCCTCACTGAAAATACCCCTAATATTTAGAGTATTTCAGCCTGTTTTTTGAACATATTAGCTTGTATTTACTTGATATTTGCAATGCGCATTTTATAGCATAAAAGGGCACCATAGAGTGATTTTTATTTGTAGGGGCCGAAATGGGACAAAAGGGATAAAAATGGTACCTATCAAACGACAACAGATAGAAACACGAAATTTGGCGTGTACATTCCCCTAATAGAGTAGATACATAATATAAAAGTATTTTTTCTAAATTCGTACTTTTAAGGGGTTAAATGGGGATAGAGGGATAAAAATAGTACCAACCTAACTGCTGCACCTAGAATAATGAAATTCGATATATACATTCCTCTGATTGCGTAGACACGTAAAATAAAAGAACTTTCCAAAATTCGTACTTTTTGGGGATCAAATGGAAAAAGGGGATAAAAGTAGTACCTACCAAATGACAGCAGCTAGAATCATGAAATTCGGAGTATACATTAGAGCGTACCAGGTTACAAGTAAAAAAAAAAAAGTTCGCCGTACACCTTCGAATATGAAGTATTATTGAAAGGTAGTTTCAAAAAAATTTTTTTTATTTTTTTATGCCGAACGTAGGGGTCGCGCTTTTACATTTTTCTATATAACTTCTGCATTTATAAACGGATTTTAAAGTGTGATACATCGATGTTTTTGTCCGATTTTTTTGTCTTTGAAGTCATTGAGCTCAAACATGATTCATGATTTTATGCGAGCTTTAATTTTCGATTATTAGAGTGGTACATTAGGGTAGTAGCAACTGAGAAATGATGGGTAAGTACCAGAAGGGGGTGCTTGAGCTCAATGACTTCAAAGACAAAAAAATCGGCCTCGTCGAGACAAAAACATCGATGTATCACACTTTAAAATCCGTTTATAAATACAAGTTATATAGAAAAATGTAAAAGCGCGACCCCTACGTTCGGCATAAAAAAATAAAATTTTTTTTTTTGAAACTACCTTTCAATAATACTTCATATTCGAAGGTGTACGGCGAACTTTTTTTTTGAGGTACGCCCTAGTATACATTCCTCTGACTGCGTAGTCACGAAAAATAAAACGTTTTTTTTTCAAATTCGTACTTTCAAGGGACACAATGGCTACAGGGGATAAAAATAGTACCAACTAAACGAATACAGCTAAAATGTTGAAATTCAGTGAGTACGTCCCTCTAATTGTGTAGATACGTAAAATAAAGAGATTTTAGATAGTCGTACTCTTAAGGGGGCAAAATTGGAAAAAGGGGATAAAAATGGTACCAACAAAATGGCCGCTGATAGAATCATGGAATTCGGCGTATACATTCCTCTGACTGCATAGCCACGTAAAATATTTTTTTTTCCAAATTCGTACTTTTGCTCTTACGACAAAAAATGGTAGAATCATGAAGTTGTGCGTACGTGAGAGATAAGGTATTTTCAAAATTTATACTATTGAAATTAAAATAGGATGGAAATACAACCAACCAAACGACTGTAGCTGAAAATACACTCTCTATCCCCCAATATTTAGGGCATTTATGATTGCTCCCTTATATTTACTTTATGAGTTGAAGTATTATTTCCATTATATATATACATAGTATACAAATATTGGTAGCCTTGGCTTATTAATTAAATTTCTTATTTTCATACAGTTAAAATTTGTTGCGGACATTCCTCTTGTAGCTTGGAAGCACCACAAAGAAAATAAAAGTTTTAGCGGGAGTAATGGGGCAAAAAGGGATAAAATATGGTACCAATGATACGACAACAGCTAGAATCATGAAATTCTGAAACACGTAAAATAGAGGGATTTTTTGAAATTCGTACTTTTAAGGGATATAATTAAAAAGAGGGATAAAAATGGGACCTACCAAACCGCTGAAGTTGAAATCATGAAAGTCGGTATATACATTCTGACTATGAAGACTCAAAAAAGGTTTTTTCAAAATTTGTACATTTGGGCGGGGAATCACTTATCTTATCACTTTGTCTGTATCTGAAAATTATTCTCTCTAATGGCGACTGACAATCGCCTAATATTTAGGCATGTTCACTTTCACAATTTCAGCATTTTATTTATATATAGTAGTCGATTTTAAACAGTGCGCATAAGTATACATTATAGTTTGAAATAGTAAACATGTGCATAAAAATATCACAATTTTCGTAATATGGTACTGTGCTTCTAAAGAGTGATTTTTTTTGAGGTTAGGATTTTCATGCGTTAGTATTTGACAGATCACGTGGGATTTCAGACATGGTGTCAAAGAGAAAGATGCTCAGTATGCTTTGACATTTCATCATGAATAGACTTACTAACGAGCAACGCTTGCAAATCATTGAATTTTATTATCAAAATGCGTGCTCTGTTAAGAAAGTTCAGAAAGAAAGAAATTGTGTTCAGCGACGAAGCTCATTTTTGGCTCAATGGGTACGTAAATAGGCAGAATTGTCGATTTTGGAGTGAATATCAGCCAGAAGCATTGCAAGAGCTACCAATGCATCCAGAAAAAGTCACAGTTTGGTGCGGTTTATGGGCTGGTGGCATCATTGGACCGTACTTCTTCAAAGATGATGCGAATCGTAACGTAACTGTGAATGGTGAGCGCTACCGTGAGATGATATCCAACTTTTTTTGCCCAAAATGGAAGAACTGAACTTGGTTGACATGTGGTTTCAACAAGGTGGCGCTACATGCCACACAGCTCGCGATTCTATGGCCATTTTGAGGGAAAACTTCGGAGAACAATTCATCTCAAGAAATGGACCGGTAAGTTGGCCACCAAGATCATGCGATTTGACGCCTTTAGACTATTTTTTGTGGGGCTACGTCAAGTCTAAAGTCTACAGAAATAAGCCAGCAACTATTCCAGCTTTGGAAGACAACATTTCCGAAGAAATTCGGGCTATTCCGGCCGAAATGCTCAAAAAAGTTGCCCAAAATTGGACTTTCCGAATGGACCACCTAAGACGCAGCCGCGGTCAACATTTAAATGAAATTATCTTCAAAAAGTAAATGTCATGGACCAATCTAACGTTTCAAATAAAGAACCGATGAGATTTTGCAAATTTTATGCGTTTTTTTTTTAAAAAGTTATCAAGCTCTTAAAAAATCACCCTGTATGTAAAGTCGACATCTTTTAATCTGCTGGTAATACTGTGGAATGCACTCCGTGGTGGAGGGTATATAAGATTCGGCCCGGCCGAAATTAACGCCTTCTTACTTGTTCTGTCTCAAATGTTATATACCCTCCTACTTTGTAGAGTGAGGGTATAAAAATTATAATTTTGATGATTTTTCACTGCAATTCTGGTTAATTTTGTAAAAAAAATCGAAAAAGAATTCGTAAAAAATAGAAGCCATAATTTCACCACTTTCAAACTCATACAGTTGCTTAAAAATAGACCTAAGCACACTACTTTAAAATGTTAACAAAATGGATTAGTGTACTCATTTCGAAAATCAAAATAAAAAAATTAAAAATGCAAAAACTTTAAAAAATATAACCCGACTATAAAGTGCCACTTTAATATTTAAAAGTACTTGAAATAACCTTCAAAACAGGGTATAACACATTAGTATATCAATAGTTACAGACGATTGAATGAACACACCTTTTTTGAAAAAGTAGTGTTTTTTCCACTGTTAAATTGGTCATAACTCGTGAAAAAAAATCAATCAATCAATTTTCCAAAAAATACGTAAACAATAAATTTATGAGAAGAATACACACACAAACTTTCAAAACAATCGCAGGTCAAAAACCGTACCTCTTGACATGGAATGACTCATGTGTATTGAATACATTTGCAAACTATTTTTAAGGTATTTACTTTTCATAAAATAACAAATAAAAAGACTTTAATTTCGGATTGCATTCCACAGTATTACCTATTTTCAACTATGTAACCTATTTTCACCGATTCTCATATTCTAGCTGCAGCTGTTTGATTGGTACGAATTGTATCCCTTTTATCACCGTTTCCCCAAAAAGTAAAAAATTTCGAAAATGTCCTTCGTTTATTTATTCATAATCCTTACCGACTAGCAAACTTAAAAATATATTACATCTAAAATCTATTTAATGTAGCTGAAAAGTCTATATCATGATTTATTATTATATTCCTTCATGGACCTCAAAATAGGCTCAAAAAAGAATAGGTTCTATGAAAAGGAATATTAAAAAATGCATTATGTCTTAGACATCTAGGTGGTATGTTAAAACAAATGCGACTAAGCAAAACTGGACAATCGTTAAGACCACAAATCAGTCTCAAAGAGTCCAAGTGAATCAATCGGCACATAGCCTCATTAGGGGTGGAATAGTGCACGACTTTTCGATTTTGATATGCTAGAACCCCTAATTTTGTGAAGTTCGGAAAAAAATTCAGGAGCCGAAAAATGGAGGTGGTGGATTGAGTGTAAGTGGGTGCTCATCGTGGTCAAAGGTGAGGGAAAAGTCCCAACACACCTCGGAGTCGCCTCCAGAGGTGTTAAATGTTAGACTGACCCCAATTTATTTTTTAGTACACACATATCGTTAGGGATGGCTCCCATACAAAAATTATTATATCCTCCACCTCCAGGATGGGGGTATACTAACTTTGCCATTCCGTTTGAAACACCTTGAAATATCAACCTGAGACCCTATAAAATTCTAAGACGATCTAGCCATGCCCGTCCGTCTGTTGAAAGTAGAGATGGGTGCGACTCACGTGAATTGCGTGAATCACGCGTTATCGTGAGCAAAAATTTATTTTACTCACGTGAACGTGAGGAACGAAAAAATGTTCGTGCGTGAGTCAAATTTCTGCGTGAGACACGTGAGTGGTACACACCTTTTCATATAATTTTTTCGTTTTTACCACCATATATTTGTTGGATATTTTCAGTTTGTCGAATATTTTCTTTAGATTGTTTTCATGTATTGATTATGTTGTTCCATGTACACACAGGTATAGGTAGCAACTTTAATACCTGCGCAAGAATAAATAAAAATACTATTTCGCGGAATGAAAACCTTGGGAATATATATATATATATCACAGTGCAACACGAAAAAAATAACCATATACGGACACCGCTACATGATAAAAGACCAAAAAAAAAGACCCGTGTTTTTTTTTTCCCCCAAAGTCATGCACTTTTTTTTTATGGGCCCCCAGAGATTTGAGGCCTCGGTGTAATTTTTGGAAAAAAGTGATCATATTCTCAGGCTCATATCTTGCAAACCGTTCGGAATTTTGATTTACTCTCTGAGGCAAAGTTCTAGCTCTTGTCATAAAGAACAAAAATTGTGAACATATAAAATCAAAAAAACTTGCTCTTCAAGGTGAAAATCGCAAATGTCGTCGAAAAAACTTATTGCCTGTAGTAGGTGTAGGTTGCGTATACGTGCTGTTGATTAAGGATAATATCACTCATACGCACTGTAGTCGGACTGAGCATTAACATAAACAGTGCTGCAAGTTATAATTTTTTCCACGTAAACGGTGTTAAGAATCATTCCTAGGAAGTTCATATGTTCTAGAAAGTTGTTTACTGTGATCTTAGGTATATTTTTGTAGTTGATTGTTTCCCTGAATTTTCAACGGTTTGCTACCTATGGACCTGAACAGGGGAAAAAAGGTTAAAAAAATCGAATTTTTTTAAGTTTTTTGCGATTTTGACCTTGAAGATGAAGTTTTTTGATTTTATATGTTCACAATCTTTGTTCTTTATGACAAGAGCTAGAACTTTGCCTCAGAGAGTAAATCAAAATTCCGAACGGTTTGCAAGATATGAGCCTGAGAATATGATCACTTTTTTCCAAAAATTACACCGAGGCCTCAAATCTCTGGGGGCCCATAAAAAAAAAGTGCATGACTTTGGGGGGAAAAAAAAACACGGGTCTTTTTTTTTGGTCTTTTATCATGTAGCGGTGTCCGTATATGGTTATTTTGAAATGACTTCAAAAATGTTGCACAGTGTATATAAATGAATCTGTGTTTGTAAGTTTGTTCTGTATAGCAGCCTAAACTACCGATCTTCTTGAAATTTTCACAGTATGTTCATGCTGAACCGGTAGTGAGAATAGGATATATAAGTTTTTGATATTATCAGTGGGCGTGGCACCTCCCACACAAATTAGGGATTTATTCTTTTTTTATAAATTAGCATATCTGGAATACTATTGCAGCTATAGTCTTGAATTTTTGTGAAAGTTCACTAATTATTAGTCTGCACAGTTGCGCCAAAAAGAGGAGGTATTGGAAAAGTGGGCGTGGCACCTCCCATACGATGTTAAAACCTATTGTAGAATATTGTCAGTTCTATGACACCTATAGTGCTGAAATTTTGTGTCAGTGCATCTAGCATAAACGTGCGTAGCTGTGCCAAAAATGGGCGGTGTTGGAAGAGTGGGCGTGGCACCTCCCATACGATGTTAAAACATATTATTGAATATTGTCAGTTCTATGACACCTAGAGTGCTGAAATTTTGTGTAAGTGCATCTAGCATCAATGTGCGTAGTTGTGCCAAAAATGGGCGGTAATGGAAAAGTGGGCGTGGTACATCCCATACGAAGTTAAAACCCACTCTCGAATATATTCCGTTCTCTGACAGATGTAATACTGAAATTTTGTCCGAGTGCATCCAGAATCAATAAGCGTAGTTGTGCCAAAAATGGGCGGTATTGGGAAAGTGGGCGTGGTACCTCACATACGAAGTTAAAACATATTATCGAATATTGTCAGTTCTATGACACCTAGAGTGCTGAAATTTTGTGTGAGTTGATCCAGTGTAAATAGTTGTGGAAAGATGGGCGGAAAGTGGGCGTGACCCTTCCCATTAGAAATTAAAACCTTTTTTTGAGTATATGTGAGTTAATTAAGTTGTAACCTATTTAGACAATATACAAATGAGCGTGATTTGAAAGATGGCACATTTTTGATTTGAATTTTGAAAAATTACACGTTTTCTTTGGATTTTCTTAGCACCATAGTAAAGAAAGCTTACAAAAAGAGAATATTCATTCGTCAACAGCCGCCTTAAGTCAAGAAAGCGGAAATAATATTATTTTTTTAGTTTTTGTGTTGTTTGATAAGTGAGTAATTTGATTGAATTTCTATGTGTTTTGAATGTAATGTAATTTCTTCTTACGAATGAAGTTTTTTGTTTAGGTAATGGAAAGGGGAGAATCACACTTAACAAAAAAAATACAATTTGATTTTTGACATTTCTTCCATTATTCGCCGTAAACTAACGTTCTCCAGGGAACAAATCCATTTCCTTAGTATCCCAGGGAAGTACCTTGATTATAATTGGTACATATATTACCGATCAGGAGAAAAATCAATATGAAAGCGGATTTTAATTTTACCGTTTGTTTTTTTTTTTTGCCTGGCGAAGCGGGCAGGGGTTCAAATATGTACATATATGTATATCTACTTTTAAACTTCACTTAATTCACTAAATTGTATTTCCTTCGAAAAGGAGACTAAAATGTTCTGTTAACTTATTTGGCGTTAATCTATACGATATAACACACTGTAATTTGAATACTACTTTAAAAATGTGAATTTTAGATTAAAATAGTAAACGTAGTGTGATTTTAATAATATAATTTTCGGATTTGCGCGGAGTTTACTAATTCGGATTTAGAATTGTGGAAATTGTTTGCGTGATTTACGCGAATCACGTGATTCACGCGTGATTGTGAGCAAGAATTATTTTACTCACGTGAGCGTGCGTGAACGTGAGAGATTCAAAATTTTCCCTTCGTGAGCGTGCGTGGACGTGAGTCAGAAATCACTCACGCGCCCATCTCTAGTTGAAATCACGCTAGCATCTCAACAAATTTTCCATAATGCTTCTTATAGTCGTAGATCGGTTGGGATTTGTATTCGTTGGGGTGAAATAGGGCAAAAAGGAATAAATATGGTACCTATTAAACGACAGCAGCTAGAAACACGAAATTCGGTGCGTACATTCCTCTAATTGGGTAGATAAATAATATAAAAGTAGTTTTTCCAAATTCGTACTTTTAAGGGGTTAAATGGGAATAGAGGGATAAAAAAGGTACCAACCAAACGGCTGCACCTAAAAAATGAAATTCGGTGTATACATTCCTCTGATTGCGTAGACACGTAAAATAAACGGATTTTTCGAAATTCGTTCTTTTTGGGGTTAAAATGGGATAAAAATGACCGCAGCTAGAGTCATGAAATTCAGAGTATACATTCCTCTGACTGCGTAGACTTAAAAAATAAAGAATTTTTTTCCAAATTCGTACTTTCAAGGGATACAATGGGTACAGAGGAATAAAAATAGTACCAACTAAACGACTACAGCAAGAATGATGAAATTCTGTGTGTACATCACTCTAATTGCGTAGACACGTAAAATAAAAAGATTTTAGAATGTCGTACTTTTAAGGGGGTAAGAGGGGATAAAAATGGTACCAACCAAATGGCCGCAGCTAGAATCATGGGATTCGGTGTATACATTCCTCTGACTGCATAGACAAGCAAAATAGAAAGATTTTTCAAAATTCGTACTATCTACTTTTACGGCAAAAATTGGTTGAATCAAGTAGTTATTTTGCACTATGTACGTGAGATAATAGATTTTAAAAATTTGTACTTTAGGAATTAGAATAGAATGGAAAAACAACCAGCTGTATCACCCACTATCTGCCAATATTTATGGTATTTAAGCTTTTTGAATATATAAATATAAAAATATTTATTTTTTGAATTGAGTTGAATTATTATTTCGATATATTTAGTTTAAACGTATCGGTGGCCCTGTCTTATAAGCGTTGTTTGAAATAATAAAAATATTATATTTATTTATAAAATTATTTTTCCAATATTTGTTTTTGTTTTGGTTTGGCTATATTAAAAAAAAAATCTATTTTCTTTTAATATTACTGCACTTCAACGAAAATCGACAGCCTCTGTGCAATGCAATCCATGGTGGAGGGTATATAAAGTTCGGCCCGTCCGAAAATAATTTATAAAATTTGTTCCCAGCTCTCTTACTGGCCCCTTGTGGAGTCAAATGTCTGACCGACCCCCAATCTTTTTTCAACCCCCGCATTTTTTCCGAACATACTTACCTCATATCTTCAACCCTTAAGGTGGTTCCCATACAATTTTTTATATTTTATCATTTCTGTTATGACAGTAAGACCAAAAACAGCACCGAAGCCGCCCTTGGCTGTGGTATATGTAAGACCGACCTCCACTAACTTTGCTTCCCCAACATTTTTTATGAAGGAAAGGTCCAAAACAGTCCCGTTTGGGTTATAGCGTACTTCCAACAAACAAAGGGACATCGCTAGATCGTCTTAGTCGATCAAGAATATACATAAATACTTTATAAGGTCTCAGGTCGATATTTAAAGGTGTTACAAACGGAATGACAAATTTATTATGCCCTCATCCTGCAGGTGGAGTTTATAAAAATACGAAATTTATACTTTTATGCGAAAACGAAACAAAAAGGAAAAAATGTTACAAAACAAACGTCTACATCTGGCACAACATCTTAAAACTGGCACAACATCTTATAATCCAATTAAAAACACCAATGGTGAATGTGGGTAAGATCGGTTCAGATTAAGATATAGCCCCAATACAAATGTTGCTCCCAAATGTTTAACCGATTTCGGCCAAACTATAAAGGGTGTCCCAAGAAGAACGCAATTTTTAAATCTGGCAACATTCGAAGTGTCATTGTTTGACATTTGAACAATTGTTATTGTTTGTTAGTAGAAGGTACGGGGTTAGTAAAAATGGAGCGCTACACGAATGAACAACGCATTCTCATTGTGAAATTGTTTTACCAAAATGGTGAAAGTTTTGCGGCTACAGTTCGCAAATTGCGATCAATTTGGGGTCACAATAATGCTCCAAAAGAGTCAACTGTAAAGAGATTAATGGATAAATTTGCCGAAACTGGGTCTGTTAGTGATGTAAAGACAACAACGCGCCATCGACCAGGTCGATCGACCGAAAATGTCGCAGCTGTACGTGATGATGTCGCTCAAACTCCATCCACCTCAATTCGACACCGAGCTCAGCAAATTGGTGTCTCCAAATCCACTTTGCAGCGAATTTTGACGAAAGATTTGCATCTTCATGCATACAAAGTTCACTTGACTCAGGAACTGAAGCCAACTGACCATGGACAGCGAAGGGAGTTCGTTAATTGGGTATTGGAGAGACAACATGAAAATGCTGATTTTGCCGATAATATCATCTTCAGTGACGAGGCCCATTTTCATCTTGATGGCTTCGTCAATAGGCATTTGGGGTGCGGAAAATCGTCGAGTGATTCACGAGAAGCAAATGCATCCTCAACGTGTCACTGTGTGGTGTGGTTTTTGGGCTGGAGGAATCATTGGACCTTTTTTTAAGAAAATGAGGCAGGTCAAGCGCAAACAGTCAATGGTGTTCGGTATCGTGAAATGATAACCAGTTTTTTCTTGCCTAGAATTGAAGAAATGAATGTGGAGGGCATGTGGTTCCAACAAGACGGCGCCACATGTCATACATCCAGAGAAACAATTCAATTGCTGCATCAGTCATTTCCCGGTCGTGTTATTTCGCGTTTTGCAGATCAGAATTGGCCGCCTAGATCGTGCGATTTAACACCATTAGATTTTTTTCTTTGGGGTTTTTTGAAGTCGATGGTTTACGCGAATAAGCCGACGACGACTCAAGCCTTAAAAGACGAAATTGGACGCTGCATTAATGAAATACCGCGACATTCATGCAAAACGGTCATTGAAAATTTCATTAAAAGATCGCGTGCATGCCAGCAAAGCCGCGGCGGCCATCTGCACGATATATTGTTCCATACATAACCTCATTCTGTCTACTTTACGATATAATAAAGTTTCACGATTTTTTCTTAAATATCTGTGTTTTATTTAAAATTAAAAAATTGCGCTCTTCTTGGGACACCCTTTACATATCGTACTTAGGGTCATAAAACTCGGTATTAATATTCATCTGACTGCGTAGACGCGCAAAATAATAATTCCAACTCAAAAATGTTGGCTCTAAATGCTAAAAAAGGGATAAATCTGGTACCAAACGGACTAAACGGATGTCTCTAGAATCATGATGTTCGGTGTGTATATTCCAATATAAAATATCCACATTTCATGTTTGTAATTTTAATTACAAGTTTCAATTTCAATATTATTTTCTCAAATGTCGACCATGACAATCTTTCCATAACAAAATTAAAATGTCTTTGGGACATCCATTAAATATCCAACCTGTTGGGATACTATTGTACATGCCCTCGCATCTTGTTTTGCCAAGTTGTAGAAGTTGTGTACAAAGTATCCATAACTACTCCCGGAGTTTTTTTATCTTATGGCAAAATCATATTTCAGTTGCTATAACACCTCTTCATTGGAATGTGTTGCCATATTAACACATATGAACAGGCACAAGCACACGACGCTCCACGGCAGATCTCCATCTCAGTCAGGGCTCGGCAACCCCTTGCCAAATTTTAATTAGACATGTGTTCGCTGGCAGTATATGTATGTAGATGTGAAAAGGAGGAGTAGTAGTAATTTATGACTTTCAAATACTGGGGAAAATATGAAAAATCAGAGTCTTCTATAGCAACGACATGTAATGAAAAACCTAGCAGGGGAAACATTCTTATAATTAATTTTGAATTTAACATCCTTGCAGGAGGCACTTTGTGTGTATGTAGAGAGTTATTTGGTAAATGTTTTAGCAACCTTGTTTTATGCTAAGTTTTTATTTCAACATAAATCAAATCAATTCATAAAAAGCTTTGGGTAATTTCTTGGAAAATTTATATGGATTTTTTGGGGGAAATTTACAGGAAAGCGAAAAGCTTTGCCTATACAGAGAAACCTTCAAATAATGGACAATCCCAAGGTGTATATCTTCCTCTAAAAGACAAAAACTTTCCGAAGAGCCATCACATTTTCTGAAGTTTTTTATGTTTTACCCGATCTACAAGAGAAAAAGTATCACTTCCCAGGAGCTTTGACTGTCGCACCGTGTAAATCAGTATTATAAAGGGTGGTTAAATTGTAAGGGCCGACGTTGAATGTGAACCACGCCTAAACGTCAAGTTTTTTTCTGCATTTCATTTGACATTTCTCAATTTCAGAATAACTCAATGTGAACCATGGAAAGATACACAATCGAGCAACGCGTTAAAGTTATTCAGGCTTATTATGAAAATGTGCGCTCAAATCAAAGAAAATCAGTGATGAGGCACATTTTCACCTCAGTGGATTCGTCAATAAGCAGAATTGCCGCATTTGGGCGAATGATAATCCAAGAGTGATTGTCGAAAAACCAATGCAACCCACACCAACCAAGAGTGACAGTTTGGTGCGGTTTATGGGCTGGCGGCATCATTGGGCCGTATTTTTTTTCAAAATGAGGCCGGTCAGGCAGTTACTGTGAATGGTCTCCGCTATCGTTCGATGATAACGAACATTTTATGGTCCGAATATGAAGATATGGATTTGGACGATATGTGGTTTCAACAGAACAGTGCCACTTGCCGCTAACGAAACAATGGCCGTGTTATCACACGTGGTGGCGATGTCAATTGTCCGCCATCTGATTTGACACCGTTGGACTTCTTTCTTTAGGGTTATTTGAAAGAAAAGGTGTACGTCGATAAACCAGCAACAATTCAAGAGCTAAAGGATGAGATAATTCGGCACATTAACGGCATAGAACCTCAATTAAGCCTCAGCGTCATCGAAAATTTGGACCATCGGATGGAGGTGTGCCGCCGAGGTCGCGGCGGCCATTTGGCCGATATTTTGTTCCATACATAATTGAACCATTCCAATAGTATCACGATAGAAGGAAATGTCAGTAATTTCCTAAATATTTTGTGTTTTATTCAATATCAACATCGGCCCTTAAAATGTAACAACCCTTTATAATAGCCGTGTGTCATCGATTAAAAAATGTAATATTTTTTATTAAAAATTTCGAAAATGGTAAAAAACCAAAAAAATATTTGGGCGTGGCACTCGCAATTTTCATTTAATTGTGGACTTAAATGAAATCACTGGTAATGATTTGTATTCACATATATATTAAAATAAGAAATTTATGAAGTTTTTTCATTTGAACTTATATTGAAGGTCGACATGGTTGTGGTTGGAATTAAACAAAAAAATATTTTTTATCTAATTTGACGATATTAGGGATGTATGCGAAATTTCAAGATCCAAGCTCTATTCTTCTAATTTTTGCCGCAGCTTGTATGAAAATATTCCATTGTGCGTTGTACTGTTAGACAAAGTTTCTACTACTTCAGATTAAAACAATTTTCTTTGGACCCCTTTTCTGATTCCCATCATTTTAATGGTATTTTTTCTGCAAAACTTAGCACAAAATCCAACGTTTCACTAATAACCAACAACTTATAAATTTCTTTAGATTGCAAATATTTCAAACACAAAAATAATGCCCAAAAAAGCCCTCATCCTTTAAGTGAAATATTATATGTTGTATCTTATTTCTCTCTCTCCTATTTGTGGACTGCAGCTATTGTTGTCCTAACCCGTTTTGCTTTTTTGCTCACCACCCCCTCCCACCACAAACCATTTGTAATAGCAAAATGTACTAACCCGCATCAGGTATTTTTCGTGCGTTGCCTTGTTACACTCAGAGAAAAAATAAGTAGTATGTTGAAATACATAATAAGTGGACATGGCATCGACTATGATCTGGGTGAACCTTTGTTGTCGACGCACTATTCATCAATGCATGTTGGCGTCCAATCAATTTTTTATACCCTTTTTATACCTAAGGATGGGGGCATATTCATCTAGTCATTCCGTTTGTAACACCTTAAATATTCATCGGAGACTCCTTAAAGTATATATATATATTCTGGGTCGTGGTAAAATTCTAAGACGATCTAGTCATGTCCATCTGATGAAAGCACGAAAGCGGTCGAACGGAATGAGCTAGGAGGTTCAAATTGTGTCTAAATGTGTCTTATGATTGCAGATCGGTTTGGATTGAAAGTGGGCGAAATCGGCCCAGAGGGGAAAAATTTTCCCTAACAAGGACTGAAAGTACTCCATAAAATTTAGAATATTTAAGCATTTTTTTTTATTTAATTTCTGCTTTCTCTTGTAGCGTAAGATCGCCAAAAAGTAAATACACGTTTTAGCGGACCAAATGGGACAAAAAGGGATAAAAATGGTACCAATGATACGAAAACAGCTAGAAACATGAAATTTGGAATGTACATTCCTCTAACTGCCTAGATACGTAAAATAGAAGGATTTGTATACCCTCCACCTCCAGGATGGGCGTATACTAAGTTTGTCATTCCGTTTGTAACACCTTGAAATATCGACCTGAGACCCTTTAAAGTATATATATTCTTGATCGTCATAAAATTCTAAGATAATCTAGCCATGTCCGTCCGTCTGTTCGTCTGTTGAATCTAAACGAAAGGAGCTAGAACGTTCAAATTTTCCATAAATGAGTCTTATAGTCGTAGATCGGTTGCGAT
This sequence comes from Polietes domitor, assembly GCA_947397865.1. Classification (NCBI taxonomy): domain Eukaryota; kingdom Metazoa; phylum Arthropoda; class Insecta; order Diptera; family Muscidae; genus Polietes; species Polietes domitor. The sequence goes on along the minus strand of OX377622.1, from coordinate 55,365,650 downwards.
TGAAACGGGGCGAAATCAGCCCAAAGGGAAAAAATTTTCCCTCACAAGGACTAAAAATACCCATAATAATTCCTAATATTTTAGCGTATTTAAGCATGTTTTTTGAATATGTCTGTTTATATTTGCTTGCAATTTGGTATGCGCATTCCCCTTATAGCAAAAACGTGCACCATAAAGTGATTCCTATTGTGGGGGGTGAAATGGGGCAAAAAGGAATTAAATGGTACATATTAAACGACAACAGCTAGAAACACGAAATTCGGTGTGTACATTTCTCTAATTGAGTAGCTAAATAATATAAAAGTATTTTTTCAAATTCGTACTTTTAAGGGGTAAAATGGAAATAGAGGGATAAAATGGTACCAACCAAACGGCTTACCTAGAATAATGAAATTCGGTGTACACATTCCTCTGCTTGCATAGACAAGTAAATTACACGGATTTTTCAAAATTCGTACTTTTTGGGGTTAAAATGAAAAAAGGGGATAAAAATAGTACCAATCAAATGACCGCAGCTAGTGGCATGAAATTTGGAGTATACATTCCTCTGACTGCGTAGACACTTAAAATAAACAGATTTTTCGAAATTCGTACTTTTTGGGGATAAAATGGAAAAAGGGGATAAAAATAGTACCAACCAAATGACAGCAGCTAGAGTCATGAAATTCGGATTTCCCCTGGCTGCGTAGACACGAAAAATTAAAGATTTTTTCCAAATTCGTACTTTCAAGGGATACAATAGGAACAGAGTGATAAAAATGGTACCAACTAAACAGCTACAGCTAGAACGATGAAATTCGGTGTGTACATCCCTCTAATTGCGTAGACACATAAAATAAAGAGATTTTAGAAAGTCGTAATCTTAAGGGGGTAAAATAGAAAAAAAAAGGATAAAAATGGTACCAACCAAATGGCCGCAGCTAGAATCATGGAATTCGTTGTATACATTTCTTTCACTCCATAGACAAGCAAAATAAAAAGATTTTTCGTACTTTTTACTGTAAAAATTGGTTGAATCTGATAATGGATTTTCAAAATTTGTACTTTTGGAATTAAAATAGAAAGGAAATACAACCAACTCAACCACTCACTATCTACCAATATTTATGGTAATTACGCTTTTTTGAAAATATAAATATAAGAATATTTATGTTTTGAATTGACTTGAAGTATTATTTCGATATACATATATAGTGTAAACGTATTGGTAGCGTTGCCCTGAAATAATAAAATTATTATATTTATTTATATATATTTTTTCAATATTTATATGTGTTTTTAAAAAAATATATATTTTCCTGTAATATTACTACACTTCTACGAAAATCGACAGCCTCTGTGGAATGCAATCCATGGTGGAGGGTATATAAAGTTCGGCCCGGCTGAACTTAACGCCGTTTTTACTTGTTTTAATTTATGCTTTCTCTTGTAGCGTAAGAGCACCAAAAAGTAAGTACACGTTTTAGCGGACAAAAAGGGATAAAAATGGTACCAATGGTACGAAAACAGCTAGAAACATGAAATTTGGAATGTACATTCCTCTAACTGCCTAGATACGTAAAATAGAAGGATTTTTTTTAAATTCGTACTTTTAAGGGATACAATTGGAAGATTTGCACTTTTAGCCGTAAAATGGGATGAATGGGAATAAAAATGGTACCAACCAAACGACTGCAGCTATAACAATGAAATACGGTGTGTACACTTCTCTGACTGTGGTGACGCGAATAATAAAGAGATCTTCCGATATTCGTAGCACCAAGATATAAATGGAATTAAATTTGGCTACAATCAAACGGTTGTAGCTAGAATCGTGTTATTCAGTATTTGCATCTTGTGTCTACGTAGACGCGGAAAAAAGAGGTACGCATTTTTCTAAATTCAAATTGGAAAACGGAGTGAAATTGGTACCAATAAAACGGCTGTAGCTAAAATCATGAAATTAGGTGTGTACATTAGGGCGTACCTCAAAAAAAAAGTTCGCCGTACACCTTCGAATATGAAGTATTATTGAAAGGTAGTTTCAAAAAATTTTTTTTTTATTTTTTTATGCCGAACGTAGGGGTCGCGCTTTTACTTTTTTCTATATAACTTCTGCATTTATAAACGGATTTTAAAGTGTGATACATCGATGTTTTTGTCTCGACGAGGCCGATTTTTTGTCTTTTAAGTCATTGAGCTCAAGCACCCCCTTCTGGTACTTACCCATCATATCTCAGTTGCTACTACCCTAATGTACCACTCTAATATCAGAAAATTAAAGCTCGCATAAAATCATGAATCATGCTTGAGCTCAATGACTTCAAAGACAACAAAATCGGCCTCGTCGAGACAAAAACATTGATGTATCACACTTTAAAATCCGTTTATAAATGCAGAAGTTATATAGAAAAATGTAAAAGCGCGACCCCTACGTTCGGCATAAAAAAATAAAAAAAAATTTTTTGAAACTACCTTTCAATAATACTTCATATTCGAAGGTGTACGGCGAACTTTTTTTTTACTTGTAACCTGGTACGCTCTAGTGTACATTCCTCTGATTGCGTAGATACGTAAAATAAAAGGATTTTTCGAAATTCGTAATTTTTGGGATTAAAATGGAAAAAGGGGATAAAAATAGTACAAACTAAATGACCGCACCTATAGTCATAAAATTCGGAGTATATATTCCACTGACTGCGTAGACACGAAAAATAAACATTTTGGATCTTCAATAGTACAAGCTTTCCTATCAAAATGACATTTAGGATGTAGGTGGAATCAAGAAATTGCAAATGGGGTGAATCGTACTTGAGGAAAATTGTTTCTACCTAATAACATTTAGGGCACATTTTTGGAGATTTCTCTAAAAATTATATTAATATTTATAGTCCTCCATTATTAATATTATAATAATGAAGAATCACCATTTTCCTAATATGGCAGTGCACTTCTATGTAATGTCGACTGCCTCTAATCTACCGATAATACTGTGGAATACACTCAGTGGTGGAGGGTATAAAAGAATCGGTCCGGCAGAACTTAACGCCTTTTTAATTGTTAAATTTTTGAAAAATTTCTTAAAATATGTGTTTATATAATTTATAATTATTTCGTTGTTTTTATGATGAAACGTCATTGTTGTTATGATTATTCATAGTTATTCACCAGTTATGGCCAATTCAACAGTGAAACAAGTAAGTAAGATTCAGTCGGCTAAATATACCGAATTAAATATACCCTCACTGTCAGAGAACATATATACAGTAGTTATAAGGCCAGGATATTTTGTTGTATAAACATGAGCATATATCATGTCATAGTGGATTCCATCCACCAGTATAGAATTATGATGGATTTAATATTACCTAAGATAGTGTGGGAGGTACAAGAAGGGGAGTGGCTAAAGCGTAAATATTTTTTAGGTTTAAAGTGAATATAAAAACATTTTCAAATATCAAATTACAAATGATTTTGACTATGGATGTTATGTCGCTTTTATTGATTATGCCACTTTGTGTGGGAGGCACCATAAGGGGGGTGGCAATTTCGCCAATATTCCATAAGAATGTAACCACTATAAAGCGTTGCTAAATATCAAATTACACAGTATTCCGATCATTAGTATAGTTTACGTAGTTTTGGGTGATTTGTTTGGGAGGTACTGGAAGGGGTGTGGAAATTTCCCCCATCTTCGAACTTAAACTAAGTTTTGGGAAAATATTGCCATGTGCAAAGTTTGAATCAATTCCTTAACTCCTTTCGAGAGTTATCGTGTACACCAGCCAGACGGACGGACGGACGGAGGAAGGACGGACATGACTCAAAAACCTTAAAAAGTCATGAAACGGATTTGGTCCAAACATACTTGGGGTCTTAAGTCTCTCCTTCATTCCTTATCAAAAAGGTGTGTTCATTCAAACGCCTGTAACTCCTGTTTTAAAATATTTATGAAGTGTGTTATAGTAGGGTTCGATTTTTATAAGTTTTTGCAATTTTAATTCTTTTATTTTTATTTTCGACATTACACTACTCCATTCTGTTGAAATTTTAAAGTGGGTGCAAAAAAGGGATAAAAATAGTACTAATTTAAGTATTGCATCTATAGTCGCGAAATTTGGAGTGTAAATTCCTTTGACACCGTAGAAGAGCAATATAAACGTATTTTTTTCGAAAGTTGTTCTTATAAGGGGTGAGCGAGACAAAAAGGGATAAAAATGGTACCAACTAAAGCATTGCAGCTATAGTCGTGAAATTTGATGTGTAAATTCTTCTGACAAAGTAGACTTGCCACATAAATGGATTTTGTACTATTAAGGGACGAGCGGGACAAAACGGTATAAAAATGATACCAACTTTAGTGTTACTGCTAGAATCCGCTGACCATGTAGAAGCAGAATAAAATTGGATTTTTCGAAAATTGTAACTTTATGGGGTGCGCGGAACAAAAAGGGATAAAAATTATACCTATTTAAGTATTGCAGCTATAGTTGTGAAATGTGGTGTGTAAATTCCTCTGACAATGTAGAAGTGCAATCTAAACAAGTAAGGAAGGTTAAAGTCGGGCGTGGCCGACTATATGATACCCTACACTTAGTCACATAGTAGGATATAAAAAGGTCATTACAATTAGCACCGGGCCATATACGATACAACTTTAAGAAGAGAATATACTACAAATTTAATACTTCTATCTGTATTTGTAAGAAAATTTTAACTCAAACTTTGAATGGGAAATATATATATACCTGAACCGATCTGACCCATTTTTAGCATAGGTTTTCTAGTCGAAAAATAAAACGCAATCCCAAATTTGATGGAAATCTGTTAAATATGTGGTTTCTAGAGTCATTTATATGGGAGCTATATAAATCTGAACGGATCCTATTTTTACCAGAACTGTTTCTAGTACAAATCTGCCAAATTATAAGAAAATCTGTTGAAATATGTGGTTTCTAGAGCGGAAAGAGTAAAATCGGGAACAAAATTTGTATGGAAGTTATATTTAAATCTGAACCGATGTAACCCACTTTCGCCATAGATGTTTCTATTTGAAATATTAGAAGAAAATCTCTTAAAATATGTGGTTTCTAGAGCGGAAAGAATCAAATCGGGGGAGACACTTTTATGGGAGCTATATATAAATCTGAACCGATGTGGCCCATTTTAACCAGAGCAGTTTTTTGTTGAAATATAAGTTATTTTGCCACATTTGAAGAAAATCTGTTAAAATATGTGGTTTCTAGAGCGGAATGAGTTAAATCAGAAGAGACATTTGTATGGGAGCTATATATGTATAAATCTAAACCGATCTGGCCTATTTTTTACGAGAGTTGTTTCTAGTTAAAATATATGGCGTTTTGACAAATTGGAAGAAAATTTGTTGTTTCTAGAGGGGAAAGAATAAAATTGGGAGCAAAATTTACATGGGATCTAAATTTGGGAGCTATATCAAATTAAATAGCGTGCGTCCTTATTCCATAAAACTTCGTTGTGTAAAGTTTTTTTTATTTATTATGAATTACAATACAAAGTAAATTTATATTCTATATTATATTATTATATTATATTCTTTGGGTCCAGGGATGACTGAGACCATTGTAGCTAGTTATTGCAGCGACACACCAGAGCCTCTGGTGGGAATCGAACCCACAACCCCCACGCTGATAGCCGAGCACGCTACCAACTCGACTACCGGGGCGCTCGGTGTAAAGTTTCATTTAGTTCCAACAACAATTGGGACCTGGACTTTGATTACTAGAATAGATGGACAGACGGACGGACATTGCTAAATCGATGCAAAAAGTGATTCGATCGGTATAATAAAGCATGGGTCTATCTCGTTTTCTTTTGGGTGTTACAAGTAAATGCACAAAGTCATTATAGCCTGTGTTGTAGGGTATAATGAAATTAGAAAATAAGTAAAAATTTTCAAGTCGAGAGGCGCGGATTAGGATTTTATTTTAGATACATGGTTTCTTCGGAGAATTTTCTTAGAATTTTATGTTGTTTACGTTTTTGTTATACGATTTAAAAAAAAAAAACAAAATCAACCCGCCCAAGTGTATATGCAGGTATAGATAGTTACCCAGCAATACTTCTGCCGTGCCAACCCTCATTTGTTTTAGTTGTTTTCGTTTGTGTTTTTTGGTGTTTCATGATAATTTTCAAAAAGCTGGAGGGCATCACATGGGGCGGGCATATGCCACATATGCGCATACATACCTCCACAGCTATAGCCTTATACACTTGTTTGTTTTTTGTCTCTATCAAAAACCAACCGCTTAGTTTTGTAACAAAAATATTTTTGGGATTTTACTAAAATGTACTGCGAACATATATCTGAGTGTGTATGGAAAAAACACCAGCAGACAGTTTTGGATTTGGTCTTTGGTCTGTGTACCCTTCATTATATAAGGAGCGTGTATAAATCTAGAACTGCAATTGCTAACCCCTATAAATATCTGTCGAAAAGAACAAATAAAATATGTTTCTCCAAAATCTTTATAAAATCCGGCCCTTAAAATTTCGATGGAGTATATGCGATATGATCATACGTCCGCACTTTTTCTTTCCGGATGCAAGGACTGTAAGGTTAGACATCGGCAGAATTCGGCTGTGTGAGAACCGAAAAATGTTGCTAGAATCTACAAACCAGAACATTGCTTAACATTGTTGTATTAAAAACAGTTTATAACTGATTGCATATGTATCCCAGGATACAAGGACTTGTTCCCTGGAGTACATTGGGGCATATAACATTCGGCTCTGCTGAACTTTGATGCTTTGGCCTTTCCTTCATCTGGTAGTTTTTTACACGAAAATATCCCACACCCTTTCACTGCTCGGCCCTTGTTACTCTTTTTTAAGGGCAGCTTCGTTTCGCTTCCAACATGATTCCATTTTACATTGTCCTGTGGGGTTTTCGTTTGTGTGTGTGTGCGGAGGTGAGGGATTTTATGTGACCATTATGTGGTTTGCATGAAATTAAATTGTGAAAGTTTTTCTTCACTTGAGAGGATTTTTCTATTTCTATGCGGGCGGATTTCACCAGTGCATCCGTGCGAAACAAAAGAACGAAGTGCCTTTTATGTCGGCGATTAAAAGTTTCATATGACCTTTGAGATTTGGATAATGCCCCGAAGGTGTTAGAACATATGATTTGGTCATTTAGGCAGACAGGACTGATAAGTGCTGGGATTTGCCCGCAAATGGTGGGACGGACAAGACATTAATTTCTGTGTGGGGCGTATTAGATGTTAGATGGCGTTGTAGTTATTTATTAAGTCTACACTAGCACAGACATGTAAAACGAATACTAAAGCGGAGCATGAACTGTGCTAGCCAAATGCGGAGACGAAAGGATTTCATGCGTCTTATACAGCTTTATCGAAGAATTTGGAATAGCAGTTATTGAAGAACTGCTGAAAGTTGTCTAACCACAGAGTGGTGAAACGGGGTATTATAAGTTTGTGGCATGCCAAAAAAAGTTTGTTACTCCAAGATATAACTTTCGTTGACAAACATTTTGTCGAAGGACATATTCTGGTGTAATTTGGTGTCCTAAACGGGAAACATACATATTTATATAAAACAAGTAAGGAAAGGCTAAAGTCGGGCGGGGCCGACTATATGATACACTCCACTTTCTATCCGAATACAATTCAATTCGGTAATAAAGTGAAAACGGGAAGGATTTTTGTATCCTGTAAATGTATGTGTTTGCCAAAAAATGTTAAATCGGAAAGGACATTTGTATGGGGGTATATTGAAACCTGGAACGAAATAGGTGAAACATAATATGTATAGTTTTGCCAAAATCGGTTAACCATTTGGGGCAACATTTGTATTGGGGCTATATCTAAATCTCAACCGACATTACCCACTTTCACAACATGTGTTTTAGTTGGATTATAAAATGTTGTGCCAAATTTAAAGAAAATCGGGTGCATTATGTGGTTTCTAGAGCGGAAAATGTCAAATCGGGAGTGACTTTTGTATGGGGGATATATCTAAATCTGAACCGATCTTACGTATTTTCTGCACAGGTGTTTCTTGTTAGACTATAAGAAGTTGTGCCAAATTTAAAGAAAATCGGGTACAATATGTTGTTTTTAGAGCGGAAAATGTAAATCGGGAACGACTTTTGTATGGGGGCTATATCTAAATCTGAGCCGATATGATTCAGATTAAATAGCGTTCGTCCTTGATCCACAAAACTTACTTGTGCCAATTTTTGTTAAGATCGGACAATAATTGCGACCTGTAATTTGATTACAACAATAGATGGACAGACACCTTCTATCCGAATACAATTCAACTCGGTAAAAGTGAAAACGGGAAGAATTTTTGTATGTTCCCTAATCATAGGCTAATATGACCTGGTCCAATTTGTCAAATCGAAAAGAATATTTGTATCAGGGCTATATCCAAACATGGAATAAAGTGACTAACTTTCAAAATAAGTTCTTCCAGTTCAAATAAAACGTGTTCTGCGCACTTCAAAAAAATTCGGTGAAAATTCGTGGAAAAAGTCTATCTGGGAGCGAAATTTGTATTGGATCTATATGTTAATCTGAACCGATCTGACCCATTTTCACCGTGGGTATTTCTAGTTGAAATATAAGATAGTTTGCCAAATTTGAAGACAAACTGATACAATATGTGGTTTCTAGAGCGGAAAAAATCAAATCAAATTTGTATGGGAGCTATATATAAATCTGAACCGATCTGACCCATTTTTACCACAGGTGTTTCTAGTTGAACTTTAAGATGTTTTGCCAATTTTGAAGAAAATCTGTAAAAATATGTGGTATCTAGAGCGGAAACAGTCAAATTGGGAGCGAAATATGTATGGGAGCTATATATAAATTTGAACCGATCTAAAACATTTTTACCACAGTTGTTTCTAGTTAAAAAATAAGATGTTTTGCCAAATCTGAAGACAATCAGAAACAATTTGTGGTTTCTAGAGCGGAAAAAATCAAATCGGGAGCGAAATTTGTATGGGAGCTATATATAAATCTGAACCGATCTGACCCATTTTTACCACAGGTGTTTCTAGTTCAACTATAACACGTTTTGCCAATTTTGAAGAAAATCTGTTAAAATATGTGTAATACTAATACTAATACTAATACTAATACTAATACTAATACTAATACTAATACTAATACTAATACTAATACTAATACTAATACTAATACTAATACTAATACTAATACTAATACTAATACTAATACTAATACTAATACTAATACTAATACTAATACTAATACTAATACTAATACTAATACTAATACTAATACTAATACTAATACTAATACTAATACTAATACTAATACTAATACTAATACTAATACTAATACTAATACTAATACTAATACTAATACTAATACTAATACTAATACTAATACTAATACTAATACTAATACTAATACTAATACTAATACTAATACTAATACTAATACTAATACTAATACTAATACTAATACTAATACTAATACTAATACTAATACTAATACTAATACTAATACTAATACTAATACTAATACTAATACTAATACTAATACTAATACTAATACTAATACTAATACTAATACTAATACTAATACTAATACTAATACTAATACTAATACTAATACTAATACTAATACTAATACTAATACTAATACTAATACTAATACTAATACTAATACTAATACTAATACTAATACTAATACTAATACTAATACTAATACTAATACTAATACTAATACTAATACTAATACTAATACTAATACTAATACTAATACTAATACTAATACTAATACTAATACTAATACTAATACTAATACTAATACTAATACTAATACTAATACTAATACTAATACTAATACTAATACTAATACTAATACTAATACTAATACTAATACTAATACTAATACTAATACTAATACTAATACTAATACTAATACTAATACTAATACTAATACTAATACTAATACTAATACTAATACTAATACTAATACTAATACTAATACTAATACTAATACTAATACTAATACTAATACTAATACTAATACTAATACTAATACTAATACTAATACTAATACTAATACTAATACTAATACTAATACTAATACTAATACTAATACTAATACTAATACTAATACTAATACTAATACTAATACTAATACTAATACTAATACTAATACTAATACTAATACTAATACTAATACTAATACTAATACTAATACTAATACTAATACTAATACTAATACTAATACTAATACTAATACTAATACTAATACTAATACTAATACTAATACTAATACTAATACTAATACTAATACTAATACTAATACTAATACTAATACTAATACTAATACTAATACTAATACTAATACTAATACTAATACTAATACTAATACTAATACTAATACTAATACTAATACTAATACTAATACTAATACTAATACTAATACTAATACTAATACTAATACTAATACTAATACTAATACTAATACTAATACTAATACTAATACTAATACTAATACTAATACTAATACTAATACTAATACTAATACTAATACTAATACTAATACTAATACTAATACTAATACTAATACTAATACTAATACTAATACTAATACTAATACTAATACTAATACTAATACTAATACTAATACTAATACTAATACTAATACTAATACTAATACTAATACTAATACTAATACTAATACTAATACTAATACTAATACTAATACTAATACTAATACTAATACTAATACTAATACTAATACTAATACTAATACTAATACTAATACTAATACTAATACTAATACTAATACTAATACTAATACTAATACTAATACTAATACTAATACTAATACTAATACTAATACTAATACTAATACTAATACTAATACTAATACTAATACTAATACTAATACTAATACTAATACTAATACTAATACTAATACTAATACTAATACTAATACTAATACTAATACTAATACTAATACTAATACTAATACTAATACTAATACTAATACTAATACTAATACTAATACTAATACTAATACTAATACTAATACTAATACTAATACTAATACTAATACTAATACTAATACTAATACTAATACTAATACTAATACTAATACTAATACTAATACTAATACTAATACTAATACTAATACTAATACTAATACTAATACTAATACTAATACTAATACTAATACTAATACTAATACTAATACTAATACTAATACTAATACTAATACTAATACTAATACTAATACTAATACTAATACTAATACTAATACTAATACTAATACTAATACTAATACTAATACTAATACTAATACTAATACTAATACTAATACTAATACTAATACTAATACTAATACTAATACTAATACTAATACTAATACTAATACTAATACTAATACTAATACTAATACTAATACTAATACTAATACTAATACTAATACTAATACTAATACTAATACTAATACTAATACTAATACTAATACTAATACTAATACTAATACTAATACTAATACTAATGATTAAAATCGAAAGTGGCATTAGTTGATAAAAAATAAAATTATATACATTTGATATTCATAGGTCCAAATTCAATATCAAAAATAATAAAATTAAATTAAATCGGAAATTTTCAAATCTTCAAAAAGACAAGCCTATTGTAAATTTTGAAAAAGTATCAAAAGAAACTCACCCTACTGCACACATTGCTTAACCTATGTTTTCAATATTTTTTTGCAATAAAACTTGCCCTGAACATAACAAAGCAATTGCTAAAGAGTTAATTTTAATGATATTGTTGTGATAAAAGTTTTCTTTCTCTGGCATCTAGTTGTGGTCGAGCATTTACTTAAAATGTCATTTATACTCCCAGAGATAATGAAAATTCACAACAAAATTTCTTGGCAAATTGTTTGCAATCCGCTCGAAAGTTAACAAGTAAACAAAACATGACGTAAACTAATAAAAAAGTGCAATACAGTGGTTGGAAATCGATTTATTTTTAAAAACATTTCCATGAAATTTTTACACCAAGAGAGCAAATGTTATTTATAAATGAATCTTCTTACAAAAATCCCACAATTCCCAAGACGGGAAAATAAATCCAATAATTGAGATTTTTAAGAAAAATCACCTTAATATCCTCATTTCGGACACGGATCCTTTAAAACTCTGTTTTAACATTTGAACTCCGTTCATTGCTTTTCGCGCCTTAATTGTGAGTTGAGCGAAATCGGCCATAATATGAAGTTTTCTGTCCTAAAATATTTACTTTTTATCCCTCTTTCTACATTTTACCCTGTTAAAGTACGAATTTCGAAATGTCCCTTTTTATTACGTGTCTACACAATTTTACTTCTGACCATTGCACACTGGTCCCAAATCCATTTTTATGGCATAAAGTCGAAAAATAAACATACAGTTTTGTAATTTTGCACATTTGCTAGACATATCATACGCACAAAAATAAAAATAAAATTGGGCCAATCGGACCACGCCCACTACCACCTCCCATATAAACTCAATATATAACCAACATAATTATCACCCTGTATTGGTACAGGGTGACCAAAAAAAAAATTTTATGAAAGCTTAAAAGAATGAAGAGTTGTTTCTTTTGACGAAATGTGTTTTTCTAAACATTATTACAAAACAAAATATAGCTTACAAGTAGTATACTTTAAACTGCAATTTAAATAATTATTTCAAGAAATAAAGTAAAATGATACATGTGTACAAAAAGGTAAATGATGTTGTATACCATTTTAAAGGTACTTTCAATACCTTTTAAATAAAATATTGATGGGTCTCGTACACTAAACTAATTCAGAGACATAATCATATATATGTCTATTTCTGAAGGATTTTTGCATCCTCTAAATGTATGTATTTCACAAAAAATGTTAAATCGGAAAGGACATTTGTATGAGGGTATATTGATACCTGGAACGATGTGACCCCCTTTCACCATGTATGTTTATTGGTGAAATATAATATGTAAAGTTTGGCCAAAATCGGTTAAACATTCGGGACCAACATTTGTATGAGGGCTATATCTAAATCTGAACCGATCTTTCCCACTTTCACCATAGGTTTTTTAGTTGGATTTTTAGATGTTGTGTCAATTTTAAAGAAAATCGGGTACAATATGTGGTTTCTAAAGCGGAAAAAGTCAAATCTGGAGCGACATTTGTATGGGGGCTATATCTAAATCTGAACCGATCTTACCGAATTTCTGCATAGGTGTTTCTAGTTGGATTGTATGATGTTGTGCTAAATTTAAAGAAAATCGAGTACAATATGGGTTTTCTAGAGCGGAAAATGTAAAATCGGGAGCGAGATTTGTATGGGGGCTATATCTAAATCTGAACCGATCTTACCCAATTTTTGCATAGGTTTTTGTAGTTGGATTATAAGGTGTTGTGCCAAATTTAAAGAAAATCGGGTACAATATGTGGTTTCTAGAGCGGAAAAAGTCAAATCGGAAGCGACATTTGTATGGGGGCTATATCTAAATCTGAACCGATCTTACCCAATTTTTGCTTACGTATTTCTAGTTCGATTATAAGATGTTCTGCAAAATCTATAGAAAATCGGGTACAATATGTCGCTTCTAGAGCGGAAATGTCAAATCGGGAGCGACATTTGTATGGGGGCTATATCTAAATCTGAACCGATTTCCTCCAAATTCAATACCGATGGTCCTTGGCAAGAAAAAAAACTTCTGCCAACTTTCATGACAATCGGACAACAACTGCGACCTGTAGAGTGCGAACAAGCTTAGATGGACAGCAGACGGACGGACGGACGGACAGACAGACATAGTTAAATCGACTCAGCTGGTGATTCTAAGCCGATCCGTATACTTAAAGGTGGTCTAGCTCGATTATTTCTTGGTGTTACAAACATTTGGCGCGAAACTAACTTATAATACCCTAGACCACGAAGTGGTGTAGGGTATAATTAATCCCACTTTTTTTGAACCGCAAAGTTTAAGTACCATTCAGGCTTGTGGTGTTGCCACCTAATTTTCTTCAGTATATTTTCTTGATTGCTTGGAGTATTGCCATAAAGATAATATATACACATTTACCACTTTCCAATGTTAATTTTTTTGAATTTCTGCCAAAAAATGGATTTGGGACCATAGTGCATTGATTGGTAAAACTATTATCACCTTCTGTCCCATTTCAAGATTTTAAATCAGCAGAACCCAAAATTAGCAAAAAGGCTGAAGACTTAGCACAACCTTTGGTCTTAAACCAAAATAAATGATTTAAGTCAAAGACAAACATTCGTTGCGAAAGTTCTGACGAAGTTCTGCAACAATAAAGGTCTCACTTTGCCTTTTTGCTAATTTTGGGTTCTGCTGAAGACTTAGCACAACCGTTGGTCTTAAACCAAAATAAATGACAACACATACAACATACAAACAACAGGAAAAAATATTTTTTTTAATATAGTCAAACCAAATAGAAATATTGAAAAAATAATTTTATAAATAATTATAATATTTTTATCATTTCAAACCACGCATAAAAGTCAAGGCTACAAATACGTTTACATTATAAAGAGTGATTTTTTTGAGGTTAGGATTTTCATGCATTAGTATTTGACAGATCACGTGGGATTTCAGACATGGTGTCAAAGAGAAAGATGCTCAGTATGCTTTGACATTTCATCATGAATAGACTTACTAACGAGCAACGCTTGCAAATCATTGAATTTTATTATCAAAATGCGTGCTCTGTTAAGAAAGTTCAGAAAGAAAGAAATTGTGTTCAGCGACGAAGCTCATTTCTGGCTCAATGGGTACGTAAATAGGCAGAATTGTCGATTTTGGAGTGAATATCAGCCAGAAGCATTGCAAGAGCTACCAATGCATCCAGAAAAAGTCACAGTTTGGTGCGGTTTATGGGCTGGTGGCATCATTGGACCGTACTTCTTCAAAGATGATGCGAATCGTAACGTAACTGTGAATGGTGAGCGCTACCGTGAGATGATATCCAACTTTTTTTTGCCCAAAATGGAAGAACTGAACTTGGTTGACATGTGGTTTCAACAAGATGGCGCTACATGCTACACAGCTCGCGATTCTATGGCCATTTTGAGGGAAAACTTCGGAGAACAATTCATCTCAAGAAATGGACCGGTAAGTTGGCCACCAAGATCATGCGATTTGACGCCTTTAGACTATTTTTTGTGGGGCTACGTCAAGTCTAAAGTCTACAGAAATAAGCCAGCAACTATTCCAGCTTTGGAAGACAACATTTCCGAAGAAATTCGGGCTATTCCGGCCGAAATGCTCGAAAAAGTTGCCCAAAATTGGACTTTCCGAATGGACCACCTAAGACGCAGCCGCGGTCAACATTTAAATGAAATTATCTTCAAAAAGTAAATGTCATGGACCAATCTAACGTTTCAAATAAAGAACCGATGAGATTTTGCAAATTTTATGCGTTTTTTTTTTAAAAAAAAGTTATCAAGCTCTTAAAAAATCACCCTTTATATTGAAATAATACTTCAAGTTAATTCAAAAAATAAATATTCTTATATTTATATTTTCAAAAAAGCTTAAATACCATAAATATTGGTAGATAGTTGGTTGTATTTCCATTCTATTTTAATTCCAAAAGTACAAATTTTGAAAAACCATACGTACATACATAGTGCAAAATAACCTAACTTCATGATTCAAACAATTTCTGCCGTAAAAGTAAAAAATAACTTTATCTAAAATATCTTTATTTTACGTGTCTACGCAATTAGAGTGATGTACACACAGAATTTCATCATTCTAGCTGTAGTCGTTTATTTGGTACTGATTTTATCCCTCTGTACCCATTGTATCCATTGAAAGTACGAATTTGGAAAGAACCCTTTATTTTTCGTGTCTACGCAGTCAGAGGAATGTATACACCGAATTTCATGACTCTAGCTGCTGTCATTTGGTTGGTACAATTTTTTTTTCGTTTTTTCCATTTTAACCCCTAAAAGTACGAATTTCGAAAAATCCGTTTATTTTACGTGTCTACGAAATCAGAGGAATGTACACAACGAATTTCATTATTGTAGGTGCAGCCGTTTGGTTGGTACCATTTTTATCCCTCTATTCCCATTTTGCACCTTAAAAGTACGAATTTTGAAAAAATACTTTTATATTATGTATCTACTCAATTAGAGGAATGTACACAGCGAATTTCGTGTTTCTAGCTGTTGTCGTTTGATATATACCATTTTTATCCTTTTTTGCCCCATTTCACCCCCTACAAATAAAATCACTTTATGGTGCACGTTTTTGTTATAGGGGGAATTTGCATACCCAATATCAAATAAGTATAAACAGACATATTGAAAAAATATGCTTAAATACTCTAAAATATTAGGGGTTATTATGAGTATTTTTAGTTCTTGTGAGGGAAAAAATTTTCCCTTTGTGCCGATTTCGCCCACTTTCAATCACAACCGATCTACGACTATAAGACGCGTTTATGTAAAATTTGGACGTCCTAGCTCCTTTCCTTTAGATGCTAGCGTGCTTTCAACAGACGGACATGGCTAGATCGTCTTAGAATTTTATGAAGATAAAGAATATATATACTTTATAGGGTCTCAGATCGATATTTCAAGGTGTTACAAAGTTAGTATACCCTCATCATGGAGGTGGAGGATATAAAAACGTCATAAATTTTTTATTTTAATATATATGTTTATACAAATCATTATATTGTATTTAAAATTGTCAATAAAAGCAGACAGAAGAGTAAACTATATTTGAAGGATACCGCAGTGCACACTGAGATGATGCAATTACTGAGAGACAAGAAGTTTGATTCATATTCGTTTACACCCAAGGATTTAAAACGTCGGACACTAGTTTTGCGTGGTTTACTTTACAATATGGACTTAGATGCCATTAAGGTTGGTGCCTGACACGGTGCAAAATGTCTCAAAATGTTCGACCTCTTTCTCAAGAAATAATAATTTCGTTACAGGACTGTTGGTCACATTGTTTTCTGGGAAATCGTTGGGTGAGATTCGGGCTTTGCGTTATATATTGGACCAAAGGGTTACTTTCAGATTTCAAGGATTATTCCGATTAGAAAGAAACGTAATGTCTCCGATATCGGGAATTTGAGGCCGATTTCTATGTTGTCAAATTTAGGGAAGTTATTTGAGAATGTTGTTCGTGTGAAGATGGATTTAGTTGTCAGACTTCCTTATATTCCGGACTTGCAATTTGGTTTCAGAAAGGGGCATTCCACGACTGACGCGATGATTAAGTTTCATAATGATATTGTGGTGAATTTGAGAGAAGCAAAGTGCACCGTAGCTGTGTTCTTGGACGTTGAAAAGGCATTTCACCATGCGTCACACTATGGAATTCTGTTTAAGATGGTTCGGATTGGTTTCAGTCCGCATATTGTAAAGTTGTTCATGAGCTTTTTTAGGGACAGGAGTTTCTGTGTGAAATTCGGGGATGTCTTATCTGACTTCGGTGATGTGAGATGTGGTGTTCCGCAGGGATCGGTTTTGGCTCCACATTTGTATAATAGTTTTATATATGATTTCCCCCATGAGGGGATGGGTTCAACGGGAATTCTGTACGCTGATGACTCATTGCTGTATTCTCATGATGATTCGCCTGTTGGTGCTCTGCGGCACGTGTCAGCACATTTACCTACTGTTAAGCGGTTCTATAACAGGGTGGTATCAGGGTGAATACTTCTAAATGTCAGGCCATTTACATAAGGAATGATTCTGGTAGGTGTCATTATTCTGTTGTACCGGAGAGCAAATCTCTCAGACTGTTCTTGGATGGTAATGAGATTCCTTTTAGAGCGAGTGTTAGGTATCTTGGTGTGCAATTTGACAAATTATTGAAGTTTAATAGGCATGCCAGGGCGGTTACACGTAGGTCTTATGGCACACTGAAATCATTTTCTAGAATTCTGAATAACAGGTATTTGCAGACTGGGACAAAGCTTTTTATACCCTACACCACTTCGTGGTCTAGGGTATTATAAGTTAGTTTCGCGCCAAATGTTTGTAACACCAAGAAATAATCGAGCTAGACCCACCTTTAAGTATACGGATCGGCTTAGAATCACCAGCTGAATCGATTTACCGATGTCTGTCTGTCCGTCTGTCCGTCTGTCCGTCTGTCCGTCTGTCCGTCTGTCCGTCCGTCCGTCCGTCCGTCCGTCCGTCCGTCCGTCCGTCTGCTGTCCATCTAAGCTTGTTCGCACTCTACAGGTCGCAATTGCTGTCCGATTATCATGAAATTTGGCAGAAGTTACTTTTTTTGGCCAAGGACGATTGGTATTGAATTTGGAGGAAATCGGTTCAGATTTAGATATAGCCCCCATACAAATGTCGCTCCCGATTTGACATTTTCCGCTCTAGAAACCACATATTGTACCCGATTTGCTTTAAATTTGGTACAACTTCTTATAATCCAACTAGAAACACCTGTGCTAAAAGTGGGTAAGATCGGTTCAGATTTAGATATAGTGCCCATACAAATGTCGCTCCCGATTTGACTTTTTCCGCTCTAGAAACCACATATTGTACCCGATTTTCTTTAAAATTGGCACAACATTTTAAAATCGAACTAGAAACACCTATGCTAAAAGTGGTTAAGATCGGTTCAGATTTAGATATAGCCCCCATACAAATGTCGCTCCCGATTTGACTTTTTCCGTTCTAGAAACCACATATTGTACCCGATTTTCTTTAAAATTGGCACAACATTTTATAATCGATCTAGAAACACCTATGCTAAAAGTGGGTAAGATCGGTTCAGATTTAGATATAGCCCCCATACAAATGTCGCTCCCGATTTGACTTTTTCCGTTCTAGAAACCACATATTGTACCCGATTTTCTTTAAAATTGGCACAACATTTTATAATCGATCTAGAAACACCTATGCTAAAAGTGGGTAAGATCGGTTCAGATTTAGATATAGCCCCCATACAAATGTCACTCCCGATTTGATTTTTTCCGTTCTAGAAACCACATATTGTACCCGATTTTCTTTAAAATTGGCACAACATTTTATAATCGAACTAGAAATACCTATGCTGAAAGTGGGAATGATCGGTTCAGATTTAGATATAGCCCCCATACAAATGTCGCTCCCGATTTGACATTTTCCGCTCTAGAAACCACATATTTTACCCAATTTTCTTTAAATTTGGCACAACATCTTATAATCCGACTAGAAACATCTATGCTGAAAGTGGGTAAGATCGGTTCAGATTTAGATATAGCCCTCATACAAATGTTGCTCCCGAATGTTTAACCGATTTTGGCCAAACTTTACATATTATATTTTACAAATAAACATACATGGCGAAAGCGGGCCACATCGTTCCAGGTTTCAATATACCCCCATACGAATGTCCTTTCCGATTTAACATTTTTTGTCAAACACATACATTTACAGGATTCAAAAATCCTTCCCGATTTCACTTTTTTACCCAATTGAATTGTAGTGAGATATATAGTCGGCTCCGTCCGTCTTTAGCCTTTCCATACTGTTGGGGAAATGCCCATATGTCCATACTTTGGTATAACATAAATGGGGTCCATTCTTCATTGGCTTCAAGTGTTGTTATAGGCCCCCTTCAAATGTCCGTCCGATTCATCATATTACCGCTGTATAATCTGTATTTGTCTTTAGATTTTGATCAATTTTTCCAGATCATGTTATATTTATATTACTCGGAATATCTGCTGGAAAATGGGAGCAATTACTTTATTATTTACCATACTCATTAAATTTGACTAAAGATGAATTTATAGTAACTGTATAATTTATATGAACTACATAAAATTGCTCCCATGAAGTACCTGGGTATAGTAATCAAAGCGAGGTACATACGCAGGGAGTGGTGTAGGGTATTATATAGTCGGCCCCGCCCGACTTTAGCCTTTCCTTACTTGTTTTGTTTTATCTTTGTTTTTTATTTTAACTATTTCCTTTTTTAGTATAATTTATAAGTTAGTTCCACAATTATTTGAAAATTGACAGTACCGCGCCCAACGCCCACATTAAATCACTGGTAATGATTTGTATTAACATATATATTAAAGAAATTTATGACGTTTTTCATTTTAGACGATCGTTTCAAGAGACGCTACTCCCCTTATCAATGACCAGTGCAATGCAACAAACTCAATTCAATTAGAACAGCTTCGGACTTATGTATACACCCAAAAATCCCAGTTCAGTAGTTCTCATTCAATTGAGTTTGCTAGGCAGATATACAACCAATAATTAACCGGAGTAGTTGTTGCATTGCACTGGGCATTGATAAGGGGGAGTAGCGTCCTAGCTAGCGAACTAAATAAATGTCACACACTTCTTTTTAAAATACTTTATTTGCTGTTTAAGAAAACAAAACCAAATGATCTCGAACCTGAGTAAGAGTTAAAACAAAAACTATGAAAAAAAATGATCAAATAATAAAAAAAATAAATTAAAAAAAAAAAACAAGTAAAAACGGCGTTAAGTTCGGCCGGGCCGAAATTTATATACCCTCCACCATGGATTGCATTCCACAGAGGTTGTCGGTTTTCGTAGAAGTGCAGTAATATTACAGGAAAATATAATTTTATTAATATAGCCAAACCAAAACAAATACAAATATTGAAAAGTTAATTTTATAAATAAATAATATATAAATATATATAAGGAAATGCTACCAATACGTCAATTCAAAAAATAAATATTCTTATATTTATATTTTCAAAGCTATAAATATTGGTAGATAGTGGGTGCTACAGTTGGTTGTATTTCCATTCTATTTGAATTCCAAAAGTACAAATTTTGAAAATCCATTATCAGACGTATATAGTGCAAAATAACCCAACTTTATTTCAACCAATTTTTGTCGTAAAAGAAAATGTACGAATTTGGAAAAAAACTTTTTATTTTGCGTGTCTATGCAGTCAGAGGAATGTATACACCGAATTCCATGATTCCAGCAGCGCCCATTTGGTTTGTACCATTTTTACCCCCTTGACGTTTCTACGCAATTAGAATTTTATCATTCTAGCTGTGGTCGTTTAGTTGGTACTATTTTTATCCCTCTGTACCATTTTATCCCTTGAAAGTACTAATTTCGAAAAATTCGTCTATTTTCCGTGTCTGCGCAGTCAGAGGAATGTATACTCCGAATTTCATGACTCTAGCTGCGGTCATTTGATTGGTACTATTTTTATCCCCTTTTTTCATTTTAACCCCAAAAAGTACGAATTTCGAAAAATCAGTTTATTTTCCGTGTCTACACACTAAGCGGAATGTATACTCCGAATTTCATGACTCTAGCTGCGGTCATTTGATTGGTACTATTTTTATCCCCTTTTTTCATTTTAACCCCAAAAAGTACGAATTTCGAAAAATCAGTTTATTTTCCGTGTCTACACACTAAGCGGAAGGTATACTCCGAATTTCATGACTCTAGCTGCGGTCATTTGATTGGTACTATTTTTATCCCCTTTTTTCATTTTAACCCCAAAAAGTACGAATTTCGAAAAATCTATTTATTTTCCGTGTCTACACACTCAGAGGAATGTATACTCCGAATTTCATGACTCTAGCTGCGGTCATTTGATTGGTACTATTTTTATCCCCTTTTTCATTTTCACCCAAAATAGTACGAATATTGAAAAATCAGTTTATTTTCCGTGTCTACACACTCAGAGGAATGTATACTCAGAATTTCATGACTCTAGCTGCGGTCATTTGATTGGTACTATTTTTATCCCCTTTTTTCATTTTAACCCCAAAAAGTATGAATTTCGAAAAATCAGTTTATTTTCCGTGTCTACACACTCAGAGAAATGTATACTCCGAATTTCATGACTCTAGCTGCGGTCATTAGATTGGTACTATTTTTATCCCCTTTTTTTTCATTTTAACCCCAAAAAGTACGAATTTGGAAAAATCAGTTTATTTTCCGTGTCTACACACTCAGAGGAATGTATACACCGAATTTCATTATTCTAGGTACAGCCGTTTGGTTGGTACCATTTTTATCCCTCTATTCCTATTTTACCCCTTAAAAGTACGAATTTGGAAAAAATACTTTTATATTATGTATCTACTCAATTAGAGGAATGTACACACCGAATTTCGTGTTTCTAGTTGTTGTCGTTTAATATGTACCATTTTTATCCCTTTTTTGTCCCATTTCACCCCCTACAAATAAGAATCACTTTATCGTGCACGGAAAATGTGCATACCAAATATCAAGCAAATATAAACAGATATATTCAAAAAACATGCTTAAATACTATAAAATATTAGGGATTATTATGGGTATTTTTAGTCCTTGTGAGGGAAAAATTTTTCCCTTTGGGCCGATTTCGCCCCATTTCAATCCCAACCGATCTACGACTATAAGACGCATTTATGGAAAATTTGAACGTTCTAGCTCCTTTCGTTTAGATGCTAGCGTGCTTTCAACAGACGGACAGACGGACGGACGGACATGGCTAGATCGTCTTAGAATTTTATGACGAACAAGAATATATATACTTTATAGGGTCTCAGGTCGATATTTCAAGGTGTTACAAACGGAATGACAAAGTTAGTATACCCCCATCCTGGAGGTGGAGGGTATAAAAACGAAAATCTGTTTCCGTCTGACTAAATGACGGATTTTTTTTTTTGAGTCTATATCATCAAAAAGGCTAGGCTCATTCATGACACCAATACAAACTTAACAGAAGTTACAGAATTATTTACCAAATAAATCGATTTCCAAACACTGTACAACACCCTGGCCGTAGAAAAGACACAGACCAACAATTTGTTGTAATTATTTCGGAGATGTTTTTCGCTAATGCAACACTCAAATGCACGATGATGTCATGTCTCTTTCGACAAAGAGATAAAAGTTGACCAACACTTGACACGCCAAGTTAGTAAACTTCAACCAGAACCAGAGCAATAACACATTTTTGAGTGAAATATTTAGTCGCCATGGCGAGTAAATAAAATAAAAAATAAACGGACAAGGACATGGAGATGGAGATGGACAAAACAACAGCAGCCTGTTTCAAAGGAAAATAGAATTTAGTGCACGAATTTTCAACGAAAAATTATGAGCAGCAGCTGAGATTGTGGGAAGAGTTCCGGACTATTCGTGACATAGCCTATCGCCACCCATACACCACCTCTGTCCCATCGGTCTTTTGCCGACACGTGTTTAATTCTATGAAATATTTAAATTTATTCAGCACTGGACCAGAAATCGAGTAAATGCATGGCGAGTTACTTAAATACATTAGACTGGCTCACAATAACAAATTGCTGCTTCAAATCCCAAAAATGAAGATTGAATTGTTTGATGATGACTTGCAAAATATTTCATCGTTGGGTCAAGCCGTTTGTAGATTAAACACTCCAAAAAACGCGTTTCAAAAACATGAAATTCTCATATAATTTATTTATGTTGCACTTATGTCCAATATCCAAATTAGTAGACCATTGAAATCACTTTAAATATATATATTTTTTGCTTAGAATAACTCATGGGTCGTATTTTGTGGTTTTTCAAAGTGGCAATAAAAAACGGATATTTTGGTAAAATATGCTATGAACAAACAATTAAGTAAACGTCAGTCGGCTAAACCGACTTAAATATACCCTCACTCTCACAGAACATATGTATGGACGTTATAAAAACTTACATTTTACGTAGGGCAGGATAATTTGTGTGTTCGTGGGGGATCGTGTCACATGGTTCCAGCTTCCACAGTTATAAAACAATTGTAAAAACATGATCAAATATCAAGTCATAGTGGATTCCATGCACCAGTATAGAAGTTATGAAGGATTTAATATTACCTAGGATAGAGACAATTGTGTGGGAGGTACAAGAATGGGCGTGGCTAAAGCGTAAATATTTTTAGGTTTAAAGTGATTATAAAAACATTTTCAAATATCAAATTGAAAATGATTTTTTCTACCCGTATGGATGTTATGTCGGTATTATTCGAACCAAAGTTTATGCCAATTTGTGAGGGAGGTGCCGTTATGGCAATATCGCCCATATTCTATACGAATGTAACTTCTATAAAAAGTATTGCCAAATATCAATTTTCTTCAGTATTCCGATCATCTGTATAGAAGTTATAACAGCTTTAATTGTACGTAGTTTTGGGTGATTTGTGTGGGAGATACTGAGAGGGAAGTGACAAAACTCGTCATATTTAATACACTTAAAGGAATTATAAAAACATTGTCAAATACCGAAATATAGCTAGTTCCGAATATCCGTGTGGTACATTACATTAGTTTTAATTTAACATATGAATATGGGTCATTTGTGTGGGAGGTACCGAAGGGGCATGGCACTTTCGCCCATTTTCGAACTCAATCTTAGTTTGGGAAAAATATTACCATATACAAAGTTTGAATTGGTTCCTTAGTTCCTTTCGAGAGTTATCGTGTACACCAACCAGTCAACCTAAAAAAACGTGAAACGGATTTGGTCCAAACATACTTAGGGTCTTAAGTCATTCCTTCAATATGCTACACTTTTTGTCTGTCCCAAATGATATATACTCTCCTACTCTGTAGAGTGAGGGTATAAACACCCGCATTAATAATATGTATGGTATTTATGTATATTTCTTTGATAATTGCTGTCTTTCTGATTCGTTTTGATATATATATTATATATTATAAATTATACATTATATATTATATTATATATTATATAATATATATTATCAAAAACATATTTGTAGACACGCTCTATAATTAATTAATTTTAATTAAAATTATATTAATGAAACATCACGGTGCATAACGGTACGATTTTTGACCTCAATAGATTTTTTTAAAATCATTTTTATAGATTTTTTTCTCAAAAAGATTTTTTCAAATGTCGTTCACATTTTCACCGAATTGAAATGTAGAAGAGTAGAAAGTGTAGGGTATCATATAGTGGCCTCGACCGACTTTAGTCTTTCCTTACTTGTTATTATTAGCAGCTATGTCCGTAGATAACATTAAATTATTATTTTTAAATCAATGCCTTGGGCTTCGCGAATTAACTGATTCACTACAGGTGAGCGGTAAATAAATTACATGAAGTCCCCTTTTAAAAAAAGTACTACATTGACCTATGGAAAAGCCAAACGAGTCAAATTCCAAATATCATCAGTGAATGAATGTTGAAAACAACAGTTTTTGAATCGTTGTTTGGCGCAATTCTCCTTCGGGTACATGGGTGTGTATGAGTAACAATTGTCTTTTACATAAAGCATACGCCACGCAGTCAAAAGGCAATCTCTAAAAGCACTATGCAGCAAACGTAAATAACAAGGAAAGGCATATAACAAAAAAAATTATGGATATTTTTATACCCTCCACCACAGGATGGGGGTATATTAACTTTGCCATTCCGTTTGTATCACCTTGAAATATCGACCTGAGACCCTATAAAGTATATCGAGGGTTTATATTACATAGTGGCTATAATCAAAACCATTACTTTTCAGGAAAGCGAAACAATTGATTTTCTCCTTAATTTTAAGAGTAATTACTAATCATTATTCTTCAGTTCAAACTAAAGAGGATTACTAATTGCTACGATTAAAAAGTTTTCTACATTTCCTATTATTCGCGGTTTTATGGTTCATAGCCACTTTTGCACGTTTAAAATTGAGCACTATGAATGTTGAAATAAGCATATAGCCATTTATGGCCAAATATATAAATAAGATTTATTGTAAAGCCGATAACGTTTTTCATGAAATGTTTCGCAGTATTGTGTAGAATACGCATTTTCTGGGATGTACACAGCGAATTTAAAGATTCCAGATTTATCAGACTGGTGCCATTTTTATCCATTTTCCTAATTTTTAACAAAAAGTGGATATTGCAGTGGGACACGGTAAACAAAAAATACAAATTTGACTTTTTTTGGAAAAATTTAATTTTGCGAGAAATATGGCAAAAATGATTCTCATGCATGACATTTTTGTTTTTTGTTTTTGAGTTTATCGCGATCTAGCCAACGGATCCGAATGAATTTTTGTTTGTGTATATTGTGCAATTGTTGCAAAATTCGCGGTTGCAATTGCATATATTTTAACTTTCTCCATCCGGATTCTAAAACTTTTCTGACACAAATATTCCCCATAAAGTTAGTCCCCTTTTCCACAGGCAAATTTTTATTTGGCAAATTCTGAGTTTGTAGGCGAGAGGGGTGCGAGGAAGAGAAACAAAACTTTGCCTGTTCAGAATTTGCGGTACACGCAAATTCTGCTTTGCTCTGTTCGTTGAAAACAATTTTGTTGACATTTCCTTTTTAACCTATTCGTTTTACTGACACACAGCCGGCTTTTGTTTACAAACCTGTTGCTTTAATTTGTGCAAGTGAAATTTAATTTTTAATTTTATGTATATTTTAAATTATTATTATATTATTATTATATTTTTTATTTTAAATTATGTATACACTTCTTCGAAAAATTCTTTGAAATGTAAACACTTTTGACATTTCTTTCCTTCTTTTGTATTTTGATTCGCAAATTTGGCAAAGAAAAATTTCCTAGTGGAAAAGCAAGCGAAAATTTCAAAAGAGAAAACAAAAAATTTGCCAAATAAAAATTTGCCTATGGAAAAGGGGACTTAGCAATCACATGCCAAAAAAATATTTTGGTATTTTCAATATAATAACAATTAAGTAAGCTTCAGTCGGCTAAGCCGACTTATATATACCCTCACTCTCAGAAAGGAAGTTATAAGGAATTGAATTTTACGAAGGGCAGGATAATTTGTGTGAAATGTACTACTAGGTTCGTGTTACATTGTCCCAGCTTCCACATTTATAAACCAATTGCAAAAACATTATCAAATATCAAGTCATAGTGATTCCATGCACCAGTATAGAAGTTATGAAGGATTTAATATTACCTAGGATAGAGACAATTGCGTGGGAGGTACAAGAATTGTATGGGATAACAATTAGGGAGTCCAACCGCGATTAATCGAATAATTTTTGTCAAATATTTGTTCGAATAATAAAAAATCATGATTTTCGAATAACGAATAATTCGAATAAATTGTCCCAAATAATCGATTAATCGATATTATAAGTTTTGCCTTAAAAATTAATGAAATCGTCGTATGCTTTTTATGATAAATTGATTTTGAATAGCCAGTTTGCTCCATTTGGGTAAAAAACTATGAAACAACAAATATAAAACCACATTTTTTTCGATTTTTGATTTGTATGCTCCTATTATGCTATAAAAATAACGATTTATCCGACATCATTTAAAAATAGCAAAAACTGGCCAATAGCTTCGGAATTATTTAAAATTTAAAGAATAGTAATTTCCTAGAATAGTAAATTCATAGAAAAATTGAGGTTAACACCGCGATAATAAAGTCAGTTCTGTTATAAATCATATGATCCATATTATCAATGGATAACTTCTGATATTGTGCTCATTTAAGGGAAGGTTCTTTATTTTGATAAGATATTAAGATTTTTGCCAACTTCTAATGAATTTTGAATTTGATATTACAATTTTTAAATAAAATCAGATACGTAATAAACGTCCAATATATAGTGGAACTAACCGTAAACTGGCGTGTCTTGTCTATATAACTCTTATTAATTATATTTTATTTAAGTGGACAATCGTTCGATTAATCGGTTAATCGAATAACTCTCGACTTCATCATTCGATTAATTGGAAATTTTTTGTTTTCAAATAAACGATAAATCGAATAACATAAAAGTCCGAATGATTGGATACCCTAATAACAATATTAAATTATTGAAACATTGGCTAATATTAACGAATATTGAACTACTTGGCAAAAAATAAAAGAAAATGGTTCCTTCCGTTTTCCCAAAATTGTCAAATAAATAGAGGTAATCAAATGACAGAACGAGCCGGCAAATCAGCCGAAAGCCGCCGCCGCCGACCCATTTTGAACAGCGCCGCCGCCGCCGATAATTATGGTTCGGCTTGTAACTCTGCCTCTGAATGCATAGCCACGGAAAATATATTTTTTTCCAAATTCGTACTTTTTTTGTTGCTTTTACGACAAAAAATGGTAGGATCATGATCTTGTCTTATACTGCGTACGTGAGAGATAAGGTAATTTCAAAATGTATACTTTTGAAATTAAAATAGGATGGAAATACAACCAACCAAAGGACTGCAGCTGAAAATACACTCTCTATCCCCCAATATTTAGGGTATTTATGCCTTACATTTACTGCTTTATATTTACTATTATTTCCATTCTATATATACATAGTATAAAAATATTGGTAGCCTTGGCTTATTAATTAAATTTCTGATTTTCATACATTTGAAATTTGTTGGGGACATTCCTCTTGTAGCTTGGAAGCACCACAAAGAAAATAAAAGTTTTAGCGGGCGAAATGGGACCAAAATGGATAAAATATGGTACCAATGATACGACAACAGCTAGAATCATGAAATGTGGTGTGTACATCCTTCTAATTGCATAGACACGTCAAATAGAGGGATTTTTCGAAATTCGTACTTTTAAGGGATATAATTGAAAAAGAGGGATAAAAATGGGACCTTCCAAACCGCTGAAGTTGATATCATGAAATTCGGTGGATATATTCGGTGTGTATTCGGTGGTCTGACTATGAAAACTGGAAACAAAAAGGTTTTTTTTCGAAATTTGTACATTTGGGCGGAGAATGGGGCGAATGGGGATATCTTTAAAATTTGTACTTTTCTTATCAAAATAATGCAGTCACTTTGTCTGTATCTGAAAATGCTTCTCCCTAATGGCGACTGACAATCGCCTAATATTTGCGGCATGTTCACTTTCACAATTACAGCATTGTATTTATTTATAGTAGTTGATTTTAAACAGTGCGCATAAGTATACATTATAGTTTGAAATAGTAATCAAATACAGTAATGTGCATAAACATATCACAATTTTCGTAATATGGTTCTGTACTTCTATGTGGACATCCTTTAATCTGCTGGTAATACTGTGGAATGCACTCCGTGGTGGAGGGTATATAAGATTCGGCCCGGCCGAACTTAACGCCTTCTTACTTGTTTCTGTCCCAAATGGTATAAACACCCGCATTAATAATATGTACGTTATTTATGTGTATTTCTTTGAAGATTGCAGACTTTCTAAAGACTCATTTTGATATATATATATATATATATATATATATATATATATATATATATATATATATATATATATATCAAAATGAGTCTTTAGAAATATATATATATATATATATATATATATATATATATATATATATATATAATTATATCAATGAAACAACGCGGTGCATAGCGGTACGATTTTTGACTTCAATAGATTTCTTCAAAATCGGTGTATATAACCATATACGGGCACCGCTACATGATAAAAGACCAAAAAAAAAGACCCGTGTTTTTTTTTCCCAAAGTCATGCACTTTTTTTTATGGGCCCCCAGAGATTTCAGGCCTCGGTGTAATTTTTGGAAAAAAGTGATCATATTCTCAGGCTCATATCTTGCAAACCGTTCGGAATTACTCTCTGAGGCAAAGTTCTAGCTCTTGTCATAAAGAACAAAAATTGTGAACATATAAAATCAAAAAAACTTCACCTTCAAGGTCAAAATCGCAAAAAACTTAAAAAAATTCGATTTTTTTTAACCTTTTTTCCCCTGTTCAGGTCCATAGGTAGCAAACCGTTCAAAATTCAGGGAAACAATCAACTACAAAAATGTACCTAAGATCTCAATAAACAACTTTCTAGAACATATGAACTTCCTAGGAATTATTCTTAACACCGTTTAGGTAGCGCTTAGGTAGCCGCAAAAGTGAAAAATTTTCCAAAAATTAGATTTTTTTCCTTTTTTGTCCTGTTCAGGTCCATAGGTAGCAAACCGTTAAAAATTCAAGGAAACAATCAACAACAAAAATGTACTTAAGATTTCAATAAACAACTTTCTAGAACATATGAACTTCCTAGGAATTATTCTTAACACCGTTTAGGTAGAGCTTAGGTAGCCGCAAAATTTGCGAATTTTTGCGATTTTGACCTTGAAGATGAAGTTTTTTTGATTTTATATGTTCACAATTTTTGTTCTTTATGACAAGAGCTAGAACTTTGCCTCAGAGAGTAAATCAAAATTCCGAACGGTTTGCAAGATATGAGCCTGAGAATATGATCACTTTTTTCCAAAAATTACACCGAGGCCTCAAATCTCTGGGGGCCCATAAAAAAAAGTGCATGACTTTGGGGGAAAAAAAAACACGGGTCTTTTTTTTTTGGTCTTTTATCATGTAGCGGTGTCCGTATATGGTTATTTTGAAATGACTTCAAAAATGTTGCACAGTGTTATTCTCAAAAAAATATTTTCTACATATTTTGATTTTTTTTTTTTTGGTTTTTATTTTTTTGGTCTGTAATCAATATTTATTAAATATTGATATGAACTGTGATATTGTCGTGGCTTAAGACAATTTTGGATCTATATCTAATAGAATGAAAATTTATTTACAAATGGCATGGTGACATTTACTACTTGGCTGCAGACTACCACTATCATGATTTTTCGTTCAGGTGGCTTCGCAGCGACATTTTAACAACATATCCGTCCTCTTTAAGTAAATGATTCTCACGAACGAAACGAGAAATACAACTCACTTGCCGAATATCCGTTTTTAAAAAAGCGCACCTACATAGTAAAAATGTTTATCGCGACTTTAAATTTGTGAAATTTTATAGAGTTTTAACAATTTTTTTCTTGTATTTTGATTTTAGAAATGATTACATTTTTCGAAATTTTGAAGTAGAGTTATTTAACGTATTTTTTAGCAATTGTGTGAGTTCGGAATGGGGATTTTTTTCAAAATATTTTTTGAAAAACACAGAAAATTTTCTGTAAAAAATCAGTAAGATCATTTCTTCATTATTCTATTAATACAAAATATAAGAACAATAAAAAATCCAAGGCAATGCAGTTAATAAGAATATATCGTGGGCTTACATTCATAAGTGGCTATGAATAAAAACATAACCATTTATCCTGTTTTAGCCCAATAAACTTGGAAAACAGAATGCTATTAACAGCGAAATGATGGAATTTAGTTTTAAGTTTTATTATTCTTGAATTGTAAATTATTTCTATCAATGTATAGTCCGCAATGGGCTTTTTTGATTAATAAATTGAATTGAATTTGATAGTACGATATACCCTAAATCTATAAAAATGCTGAAAATGTTTTAAACAAATTTGTAGCGAATTACAACCTTCGGTTATATATTGCTCCAATTTTGAACTATTTTATTTATATTATTTTAATGTTCATTGTCACTTATGCAGTCGCAAAATAAAGTGTGAGTTGATAGCCAAATCAAAAAAATTTTGAAAAAAAGTGGATTTAGGAAAAAAAATTCTTCTCCAAATTTATATGACAGATTGACATCCAAATCTGTTTCTCCAAATAGTTTTTTGATTTTATATGTTCACAATTTTTGTTCTTTATGACAAGAGCTAGAACTTTGCCTCAGAGAGTAAATCAAAATTCCGAACGGTTTGCAAGATATGAGCCTGAGAATATGATCACTTTTTTCCAAAAATTACACCGAGGCCTCAAATCTCTGGGGGCCCATAAAAAAAAGTGCATGACTTTGGGGGGAAAAAAAACACGGGTCTTTTTTTTTGGTCTTTTATCATGTAGCGGTGTCCGTATATGGTTATTTTGAAATGACTTCAAAAATGTTGCACAGTGTTATTCTCAAAAAAATATTTTCTACATATTTTGATTTTTTTTTTTTTGGTTTTTATTTTTTTGGTCTGTAATCAATATTTATTAAATATTGATATGAACTGTGATATTGTCGTGGCTTAAGACAATTTTGGATCTATATCTAATAGAATGAAAATTTATTTACAAATGGCATGGTGACATTTACTACTTGGCTGCAGACTACCACTATCATGATTTTTCGTTCAGGTGGCTTCGCAGCGACATTTTAACAACATATCCGTCCTCTTTAAGTAAATGATTCTCACGAACGAAACGAGAAATACAACTCACTTGCCGAATATCCGTTTTTAAAAAAGCGCACCTACATAGTAAAAATGTTTATCGCGACTTTAAATTTGTGAAATTTTATAGAGTTTTAACAATTTTTTTCTTGTATTTTGATTTTAGAAATGATTACATTTTTCGAAATTTTGAAGTAGAGTTATTTAACGTATTTTTTAGCAATTGTGTGAGTTCGGAATGGGGATTTTTTTCAAAATATTTTTTGAAAAACACAGAAAATTTTCTGTAAAAAATCAGTAAGATCATTTCTTCATTATTCTATTAATACAAAATATAAGAACAATAAAAAATCCAAGGCAATGCAGTTAATAAGAATATATCGTGGGCTTACATTCATAAGTGGCTATGAATAAAAACATAACCATTTATCCTGTTTTAGCCCAATAAACTTGGAAAACAGAATGCTATTAACAGCGAAATGATGGAATTTAGTTTTAAGTTTTATTATTCTTGAATTGTAAATTATTTCTATCAATGTATAGTCCGCAATGGGCTTTTTTGATTAATAAATTGAATTGAATTTGATAGTACGATATACCCTAAATCTATAAAAATGCTGAAAATGTTTTAAACAAATTTGTAGCGAATTACAACCTTCGGTTATATATTGCTCCAATTTTGAACTATTTTATTTATATTATTTTAATGTTCATTGTCACTTATGCAGTCGCAAAATAAAGTGTGAGTTGATAGCCAAATCAGAAAATTTTGAAAAAAGTGGATTTAGGAAAAAAAATTCTTCTCCAAATTTATATGACAGATTGACATCCAAATCTGTTTCTCCAAATAGTTTGGCATCAAAAACTCATTTTCGATATATAATTTTAATTTCTCACATCGCCCACTACAAAAAAAAAATGAAAATAAAAAATAGAATTTTTCAATCAACTACTTTTCTTGTGATTTGTTATCATTGTTATACAGTGTGTTAATAAACTAATGAAGAAATAATCATACTGATGAATTTTTATTGAAACTTTGTTTAATTTTACAAAAAATATTTAAAAACCAGTAAGGAAAGGCTAAAGTCGGGCGGGGCCGACTGTATGATACACTCCACTTTCTATCAGAATACAATTCAATTCGGAAAAAAGTGAAAACGGGAAGAATTTTTGTATGTTTCCTAATCATAGGCTAATATGTCCTGGTTCAATTTGTCAAATCGAAAAGAATATTTGTATCACGGCTATATCCAAACATGTAATGAAGTGACCCATTTCACAATAGGTTCTTCCAGTTCTCAATTTTAAGTAATTCGATGAAAATACGTGGTTTCTGGGGCGGAAAAATCAAGTCGGGAGCGAAATTTGTATAGGAGCTATATATAAATCTGAACCGATCTGACTCATTTTCATCCTGGGTGTTTCTCATGCAAACATAAGATATTTTGCCAAATTTGAAGAAAATCTTTTAAAATATGTGGTTTCTGGAGCGGAAAACTCAAATCGGGAGAGAAATTCGTATGTGGGCTATATCTAAATCTGAACCGATCTGGCTCATTTGGTCTGTTTCATGGGTGTTTCTAGTTTAAATAGAAGATGTTTTGCCAATTCTGAAGAAGATCTGTTAAAATATGTGGTTTCTACAGCAGAAAAAGTCAAATCGGCAGTGAAATTCGTATCGGGGCTATATCTAAATCTGAACCGATCTGGCTCATTTGGTCTGTTTCATGGGTGTTTCTAGTTTAAATAGAAGATGTTTTGCCAATTCTGAAGAAGATCTGTTAAAATATGTGGTTTCTACAGCAGAAAAAGTCAAATCGGCAATGAAATTCGTATGGGGGCTATATCTAAATCTGAACCGATCTGGCTCATTTGGTCTGTTTCATGGGTGTTTCTAGTTTAAATAGAAGATGTTTTGCCAATTCTGAAGAAGATCTGTTAAAATATGTGGTTTCTACAGCAGAAAAAGTCAAATCGGCAGTGAAATTCGTATCGGGGCTATATCTAAATCTGAACCGATCTGGCTCATTTGGTCTGTTTCATGGGTGTTTCTAGTTTAAATAGAAGATGTTTTGCCAATTCTGAAGAAGATCTGTTAAAATATGTGGTTTCTACAGCAGAAAAAGTCAAATCGGCAGTGAAATTCGTATGGGGGCTATATCTAAATCTGAACCGATCTGGCTCATTTGGTCTGTTTCATGGGTGTTTCTAGTTTAAATAGAAGATGTTTTGCCAATTCTGAAGAAGATCTGTTAAAATATGTGGTTTCTACAGCAGAAAAAGTCAAATCGGCAGTGAAATTCGTATGGGGGCTATATCTAAATCTGAACCGATCTGGCTCAATTGGTCTGTTTCATGGGTGTTTCTAGTTTAAATAGAAGATGTTTTGCCAATTCTGAAGAAGATCTGTTAAAATATGTGGTTTCTACAGCAGAAAAAGTCAAATCGGCAGTGAAATTCGTATGGGGGCTATATCTAAATCTGAACCGATCTGGCTCATTTGGTCTGTTTCATGGGTGTTTCTAGTTTGAATAGAAGATGTTTTGCCAATTCTGAAGAAGATCTGTTAAAATATGTGGTTTCTACAGCAGAAAAAGTCATATCGGGAGTGAAATTCGTATGGGGGCTATATCTAAATCTGAACCGATCTCACCAATTTTCACCATAGGTGTTTCTAGTTGAAATGTAAGATGTTTTGCCAAGTTTGAGGAAAATCTGTTTTAATATGTGGTATCTAGCGGGAAAAGAGATTCGTATGGGGGCTATATCTAAATCTGAACCGATCTGACCAATTTTCACCATAGGTGTTTCTAGTTGAAATATAAGATGTTTTGCCAAGTTTGAGGAAAATCTGTTTTAATATGTGGTATCTAGCGAGAAAAGAGTCAAATCGGGAGTGAAATCCGTATGGGGGCTATATCCAAATCTGAACCGATTTTCTTCAAATTAAATAGCGTTCGTCCTTATCCTGAAAAACTTTGTTGTGTAAAGTTTCATTTGGTTCTGGCTACAATTGCGACCTGTACTTTGATTACAAGAATAGATGGACAGACGGACGGACTGGCATCGTTAAATCGATTCAAAAAGTGATTCTAAGTCGATCGGTATAATTAACAATGGGTCTATCTCGCTTCCTTTTGGGTGTTACAAACAAATGCACAAAGACATAATACTCTCGTGGAGTGTATAAAAATCGTAAAGAATAGAACCCGTAATCTCATCACTTCCAAACTCACACAGTCGTTAAAAATACATCCGAGAACACTACTTAAAATTTTCAATAAATTGAATAATGTAATCATTTCGAAAATCACAATAAAAGAAAGAAATTTGTAGAACCTCTAAAAAAATAATGGGGCGATTACGTACAACTTTAATTTCTTAAAAGTAATTGAAATTACCTTCTAAATAAAATAAAGTTTGGAATTTTGATTTACTCTCTGTGGCAAAGTTGTAGCTCTGGTCATAAAGAATAAAAACTGTGAACATATAAAATCAAAAAAAACTTCATCTTCAAAGTCAAAATTGCGAAAAAAACTTAAAAAAATTCGATTTTTTTACCTTTTCCCCCTATTCAGGTCATTAGATAAGAAACCGTTCAAAATTCAAGGAAACAATCAACTACAAAAATGTACCTAAGATCTCAATAAACAACTTTCTAGAACATATTAACTACCTAGGAATGACACTTAACACCCTTTTGGTAGGAAAAATATATCTTGCAGTGGTGTTTCTGTTTATGATCAATCCGACTACAGTGCGTGTGAGTGATATTATCTTTAATCAACAGCACGTATACGCTACCCACTACAGCCTATACGATTTGTTCGACGACATTTGCGATTTTGACCTTGAAGATGAAGTTCTTTATGACAAAAGCTACAACTTTGCCTCAGAGAGTAAATCACTTTTTGCAAAAATGACACCGAGGCCCCAAATCTTTGGGTGCCAATAAAAAAGTGAATGACATTGGGCAAAACTGAGAGATACGGGTATTTTTTGGTATTTTATCACGTAGTGGTGTCCGTATATGGTTATATTTCCATGACTTAAAAAATTACACACACTGTTATTAGACGTTTAGAGTCATTTTTGTGGTTTTTCAAAATTTAAAAAATGTTACAAATATTTGTACTAATTTTCTAAGTATACGACCTTTTATTGAATATGTTACAAAAAAATAGAAAAAACTTTTCGAATGATACCTAAATGATGAATATTGGACGAGAAGTGGCGTCATTGACTAATTTTTTGCAACTAATTTTACAAAAATTAGTACTGCGGCGTTAATTATTTCCGATGGCCATCAGTTAGGCATCATTCGGAAGGTATTGATGGCAGTTTTCAGTTGTCACTATGAAAAACTACAAAAATACTATAAACGTCCTGTAATTTAACTATATGGGCATTTCCATGATGTCGAACGTGATGTAAAGTGACAAAAAAGTCAAAATATAATGTTTTTTATTTTGACCATATGCTTAACTTATAGCTCTTAATTTTGGGTAATTTTTCTTTTTCAAAATATTTTAAAAAAACCAAGGCCTTCACACGTGACGAAAACAGTAGTCGTTATAGATAATATATATTTTTTGTAATCCACAGAAGTATTCAATGTATTCATTCTCACATAATAACAGCAAAAAAAAAACAAAATTTTGTTTTTCAACTTATTGTTTTGATATTAAAGCTGATCTTCTTTCAACTTTCTCACCTCTGTTTTCAGCTCTCTTTATTTCGCCTCCATTTTTGCTAAAAAAATTATGAAGTATTTTTTTACAAAAATAAATAATTGAAGTAAGATTTTTTTCAAATTTTTAATTTTCACACTTAAGATGTCGCACGTGACAAACTTTAATGAAGTACCAAGGTCATAAATTTTCTTATTTTCCAGTAATGTTTTTATACACTCCACGAGAGTATTATGTCTATGAGTATATGCATTTGTTTGTAACACCCAAAAGGAAGGGAGATAGACCCATTGTTAACTATACCGATTGACTTAGAATCACTTTTTGTCTGTCTGTCCGTCCGTCCGTCCATCTATTCTTGTAATCACGATAAAGGTCGCAATTTTAGACAGAACCAAATGAAACTTTGCACAACGAAGTTTTTCTGGATAAGGACGAACGCTATTTAATTTGAAGGAAAACGGTTCAGATTTAGATATAGCCCCCATACGAATTTCACTCCCGATTTGACTCTTTTCACTCTAGATACCACATATTTTAACAGATTTTCTTCCAAATTGGCAAACCATCTTTTATTTCAACTAGAAACACCTGTGATGAAAATCTGTTAGATCAGTTCAGATTTATATATAGCTCCCATACAAATTCCGCTCCCGGATTGACTTTTCCGCTCTAGAAACCACATATTTTATCAGATTGTCTTCAAATTTGGCAAAATATCTTAATTTAAACTAGGAACACCTGTGCTGAAAATAAGTCAGATCGTTTCAGATTTATATGTAGCTCCCACACAAAATTCACTCCCGATTTGACATTTTTCACTCTATAAATCACATATTTTAATAGATCTTCTTCAAATCTTGCAAAATATATATTAAATGGAAAAATCCATGGGGAAAAGGGTCAGATCGGTTAAGATTTAAATATAGCTCCCATACAAATTTCGCTCCCGATTTGACTTTTTCCGTTCTAGAAACCACATATTTTATCAGATTATCTTCAGATTTGGCAAAACAACTTATACTTAAACTAGGAACACCTATGATGAAAATAGGTCAGATCGGTTCAGATTTATATATAGCTCCCATTAAAATTTCGCTCCCGATTTGACTTTTTCTGCTCTAGAAACCACATATTGTATCAGATTGTCTTCAAATTAGGCGAAATATCTTATATTTGTACTAGAAGCAGCCATGGTGCAAATGGGTCAGATCGGTTCAGATTTATACATAACTCCCAAACAAACAAATTTTACTTCCAATTTCACTTTTTCCACTCTATAAACCACATATTTTAACAGATCTTCTTCAAATCTTTCAAAATATCTTATATTTCAACTAGAAACATCCATAGTGAAAATTGGTCAGATCGGTTGCGATTTATATATAGCTCCAATACAAATATCGCTCCCAAATAGAGTTTTTCGCCCCAGAAACCACGAATTTTCACCGAATTTCTTCGAACTGATCATAACACGTTATATTTGAACTGGACGAACTTATTTTTAAAGTTAGTCTCTTTATTCCATTTTTGGATATAGCCGCGATACAAATATTCTTTTCGTTTTGACAAATTGGACCAGGTCATATTAGCCTATGATTAGGAAACATACAAAAATTCTTCCCGTTTTCACTTTTTTACCGAGTTGAATTGTATTCGGATAGAGTATATCATATAGTCGGCCCCTCCCGACTTTGGCCTTTCCTTACTTGTTTTTTATTCAAATTGTATACAAATATCTGTTAGTAATCAAAATTTTATGATCTTTCTGCATGTACTTTGGACACAGTAGCAACAAATGTTGTTTTTCCATGTCGAACGTGACATCGAAATATGTGATAATGCAAAGCTAAAAACTTCGTATCCTTTCTTTTTTGTTGGCTCTTTGTACTCCCTGAATGATTTTAGACACCAAAAGTCAATGCGTAATGCCTCTCTTTAAGAATTTTTATCAAAACAAAACATGCGACAGAAATATTCAGACGATTAAAGTTGCACTTGCGTGACTTTGCATTCGAATATCTCAAAACAGAATATGAATTAATGTAAAATTTCTTTACTTTAGTTAAATTTGATTATTTCTCTATGAAAATATGATAAAACAAAGTGTTTACAAGAACTTTTAATTTGTTGGTCTTGGTGGACCTTTCTGTGGAAATGCCCATACAAATATAATTTATTTTAAGACAGTGCTGAATAATTTTAAAAGAAAAGTTTGGACAAAAATGCAACATAGATAATTACTCGGGAAACATGATTTTTAGGGGTGTTTAGCTCCTGGACGGCTTGAGCAAGGATCGAAATATTAAACAATCCAAACTTGAAATATAAAACTTCCAGAAACGTGCCCTGATTTAAATCGTTTTCATCCTCTAAATTTGGAATTATTACTTTGTTATATCAAATTTCGCCCAATTTAGTAGCACACTTATTGAAAGTATCTAATACCTTTGGACCTACATTATAAAATTTTAAAAACATTCCCATAGATTTGAATTATCCATTATTTTGTATTACTTCTTGATATAGAATGGTAAGTAACTCTATCACTGCTTCACTCAATTTTGTAACCAAGGGACAACTGGAAGTGCCTTTTTTCAACGGTTTTGTATTTAATGGTATTATTTAATAACAAAAGTTACTTTTTATACAGTAAAATTCGAAATTTTGTTTTACTGATGTAATTAACATTTGAAAAGGTAAATAAATTTTTGGAAAATTTGTAGCAATCGAACAAAAGTATCAAAGAAAAAACAAAATAAAATAACCAATAATGCGGACTCAAGGTGAGGTCTTATAAATTCCATAATATAGATCATATGGAATTAAATAATTAACAATATGTATGCTATTTTTCTCCTAGTTCAGGCTAGGGCGTAGAGAAATTTAAAAACAGTTGTTGCTAGAGCCGAAAATTTTAAAGAATAATCATAAAACAAATCAATCTTAATTTTCAGAATGGTAACTTTTTAATTTTTTCGCGAGCACTTATAACTAAACGGCAGCAATAAAACTTTCAGATTTTCCCACTGACTTTATGTTGCATTTGTGGATGCAGTTTATCATCTCCGTGTGTGTTTCTATGTTTTGAGTTGTGTGTGCTTGTATATAACTTTGGACAGGGCTGCCAACAAAAGATGTTTAAAAAATACTAATTTTTATAACAAGAAATAAGGGCGCCAAGTTCGCCCGGGCCAAATTTTAAACAACCATGGAGTGCATTTCATAGCATTGCACGATGGGGCAGATGACCAGTTTTAGAGGCAGTTACACCTTTGAAATTTCGTACTTGTAGTTGTGGTGTTTACAAAAGTCTTCTATAAAAAATTTTAGTAGCCACGCCCACTTACAGTCGGACGGTAGTAGATTTTTTGAGGCAAAATGCCTTAGGAAACCTTTAAAATTTCGTATATAAACATATGCTGCTTACAAAAGTTGTTTAAAAAAAATAAGTTTCACAACCACGAAAAACACAACAAACTTTAATTTTAATTAATATTTTAATTATACCCTACACCACTTCGTGGTCTAGGGTATTATAAGTTAGTTTCGCGCCAAATGTTTGTAACACCAAGAAATAATTGAGCTAGACCCACCTTTAAGTATACGGATCGGCTTAGAATCACCAGCTGAGTCGATTTAACGATGTCTGTCTGTCCGTCCGTCCGTCCGTCTGCTGTCCATCTAAGCTTGTTCGCACTCTACAGGTCGCAATTGTTGTCCGATTGTCATGAAACTTGGCAGAAGTTATTTTTTCTGGCCAAGGACCATTGGTATTGAATTTGGAGGAAATCGGTTCAGATTTCGATATAGCCCCAATACAAATGTCGCTCCCGATTTGACTTTTTCCACTTTAGAATCGACATATTGTACCCGATATTCTTTAAAATTGGCACAGCATCTTATAATCCAACTAGAAACACCTATGCAAAAATTGGGTAAGATCGGTTCAGATTTAGATATAGCCCCCATACAAATGTCGCTTCCGATTTGACATTTTCCGCTCTAGAAACGACATATTGTACCCGATTTTCTTTAAATTTGGCTGAACATCTTATAATCCTACTAGAAACACGTATGCAAAAATTGGGTAAGATCGGTTCAGATTTATATATAGCCCCCATACAAATGTCGCTTCCGATTTGACATTTTCCGCTCTAGAAACGACATATTGTACCCGATTTTCTTTAAATTTGGCAGAACATCTTATAATCCAACTAGAAACACGTATGCAAAAATTGGGTAAGATCGGTTCAGATTTAGATATAGCCCCCATACAAATGTCGCTCCCGATTTGACATTTTCCGCTCTAGAAACGACATATTGTACCCGATTTTCTTTAAATTTGGCAGAACATCTTATAATCCAACTAGAAACACGTATGCAAAAATTGGGTAAGATCGGTTCAGATTTAGATATAGCCCCCATACAAATGTCGCTCCCGATTTCACTTTTTCCGCTTTAGAAACCACATATTGTACCCGATTTTCTTTAAAATTGGCACAACATTTTATAATCGAACTAGAAACATCTATGCTGAAAGTGGGTATGATCGGTTCAGATTTAGATACAGCCCCCATACAAATGTCGCTCCCGATTTGACTTTTTCCGCTCTAAAATCCACATATTGTACCCGTTTTTCTTTAAAATTGGCGCAACATCTTATAATCCAACTAAAAAACCTATGGTGAAAGTGGGTAAGATCGGTTCAGATTTAGATATAGCCCCAATACAAATGTTGCTCCCGAATCTTTAACCGATTTTGGCCAAACTTTACGTATTATATTTCACCAATAAACATACATGGTGAAAGCGGGTCACATCGTTCCAGGTTTCAATATACCCCCATACAAATGTCCTTTCCGATTTAACATTTTTTGTCAAACACATACATTTACAGGATGCAAAAATCCTTCCCGATTTCACTTTTTTACCGAATTGAATTGCAATGAGAATTGTTTGGGTGATGCCCATATGTCCATACTTTGGTAGACTACTGTATAATTTGTATTTGTCTTTCGGACAATTGGATCAATTACCATATTCGTTAAATTTGACTAAAGATGAATTTATAGCATATAAATTATATGAATATAATTTATATAATTTGTATGAACTAAATAAAATTGCTCCCATGAAATACCTGGGTTTAGTAATGAAGGCGAGGTACAGACGCA
This sequence comes from Polietes domitor, assembly GCA_947397865.1. Taxonomy (NCBI): domain Eukaryota; kingdom Metazoa; phylum Arthropoda; class Insecta; order Diptera; family Muscidae; genus Polietes; species Polietes domitor. Next base: position 55,323,728 of record OX377622.1, on the reverse strand, counting down.
GGGAGTGGTGTAGGGTATTATATAGTCGGCCCCGCCCGACTTTAGCCTTTCCTTACTTGTTTTTGATTAATTTACATATGGGTGATTCCACGTAAAGTGACCCTTTTTTCGACAAAATTTCAAAATCAATTTATGATTTAAAGAAACACCGATAAACATTTGTAATGTTTATACTTCTCGTAATAGATATTTTTGGTTATATTTGAAAAAAATAATGACAACAATAGGTTTGATCATAGACAGGTGTCATTACAGGATTTCCGTCGAAATGTCACGACCGTTACAATTTAAATATCCTATACTTCCTACATTCATAAAGAGATGTCGATAACGTAGACTTTAGAAGAAAGCGTATGAACTACTCGTTTGATTAGCAAAAAAATAAAGGCATGTAATGGAAGAAAATTGCCGAATTGAAGATAATAAGTAAAACCTCAAGATTTTCTTCAAAGCTACGGTCACACCCTTGACGCTCTACTTTGTTGTATATCTCCTATATTTAAAACGCTAAGACATATTTGTATTTGCAATAATATTCCGATTAACCTGACGTTTTCAATTGAATATGGGAGATATTTAAACATATTTAAGCAAACGTGTCACACCCGTTCCAATGGAATCACCCATATCTGTGTTAGTGTTGTCCAATTTAAAAAAGTAGTAACTTTGGCAGCATGGTTTGAACAAATGAGTAGCCATCGGGTTCCATATATTTTGCCATTTAAAAGTGTTGGCTACAACTTTCCATTATTACTTTCTGAATATACGTTACTTCGAAATTGACTTTTTGCCTCTTAAATTGGGGTTTTGCACCATCGTGCATTTCCAATAGATTAGAAGCTTGAGGTGTATTTAAATAAACAAAAAATCTATAACAAGTAAGGAAAGGCTAAAGTCGGGCGGGGCTGACTATATAATACCCTACACAACTCCCTGCGTATGTACCTCGCTTTGATTACTAAACCCAGGTATTTCATGGAAGCAATTTCTTTAGTCATATTTAACGAATATGGTTAATAATATGGTAATTGATCCAATTATCCGACAGATAAATACAAATTATACAGTAGTAATAGGACCGACATTTCAAAAGGGGCCTATAACAACATTTTGGGCCTGGTCCAAAAGATTATAAGATTATCTTATATAAGATGTTGTGCCAAATTTAAAGAAAATCGGGTACAAGATGTGGTTTCTAGAGCGGAAAATGTCAAATCGGGAGCGACATTTGTATGGGTGCTATATCTAAATCTGAACCGATAGGAGTTTCTAGTTCGATTACAAAATGTTGTGCCAAATTTAAAGAAAATCGGTTACAAGATGAGGTTTCTAGAGCGGAAAATGCCAAATCGGGAGCGACATTTGTATGGGGGCTATATCTAAATCAGAACCGATCTTACCCACTTTCACCATAGGTGTTTCTAGTTCGATTATAAAATGTTGTGCCAAATTTAAAGAAAATCTGGTAGAATATGTGGTTTCTAAAGCGGTAAAAGTGAAATCGGGAGCGCTATTTGTATGGGGGCTATATCTAAATCTGAAGCGATCTAACCCGCTTTCGCCACAGGTATTTCTAGTTTGAATATAAGGTGTTAAGCCAATTTTGAAGAAAATCGGGTACTATATGTGCTTTATAGGGCGGAAAAAGTCAAATCGGGAGCGACATTTGTATGGGGGCTATATCTAAATCTGAACCGATTTCCTCCAAATTCGACCGATCGTCCTTGGCCAGAAAAAATAACTTCTGCAAAGTTTCATGACAATCGGACAACAATTGCGACCTGTAGAGTGCGAACAATCTTAGATGGACAGCAGACGGACGGACGGACAGACAGACATCATTAAATTTGGGGCTAGCTCGATTATTTATTGGTGTTACAAACATTTGGCGCGAAACTAACCACTTCGTGGTCTAGGGTATAAAAATAGTTTTAATATTTTCGAAATTAAATTTTTTTCAGTCGTTGCAAGGCAATTTTTTTACTCCTGAACCACTTTCGCTCATTTTCAATCCAAACTCTTTTCCAACTACCCTTTGTCCCACGCAACCCTTAAAAATAAAAATTTTGGAAAAAAAAAACAATTTTACTGTACTTATACGTCATTTACATGCCAAATTTCACGAATCTAGCTGCAATACTGTAGTTAGTACCATTTGTTATCCCTTTTTGTGCCGTTCACACCTTAAAAGTACCAAAATGCATTTGTATTGCGCTTCTATATGGTGAGAAGAATTTACATACCAAATTTCACGATTCTAGCTGTAATACTTTAGTTGGTACAATTTTTATCCCTTTTTGTCCCGCTCGCCCTTAAAAGAAAAAACTTTCGAAAAATCCATTTATGTTGCATGTCTACATCGACAGACCATTTCATTACTTTTTATCCTGCGCACCAAAAGTACAAATTTCGAAAAATTCATTTAGATTGCGCTGCTACGTTGTCAGAGGAATTTACACACCAAATTTCACAACTATTTCACTATCCAATTTTACGGCGCTTCTATTTCACGATTCTAGCTGCAATACTTTAGTTAGTACCATTTGTTATCCCTTTTTGTGCCTTTTACCCATTAAAAGTACAAAAATGCATTTATATTGCGCTTCTATATGGTGAGAGAAATGTGCATACCAAATTTCACGATTTTAGCTATTATAATTTATTTGGTCCTTTTGTATCCTTTTTGATTGCGCTTTTACATGGTCAGAGGAATTTACATACCGAATTTCACGATTCTAGTTGCAATACTTAAGTTGGTACCATTTTTATCCCTTTTTGTTCCGCTCGCCCCTTAAAAGTACAAATTTCGAAAAATCCATTTATGTTACAAGTCTACGTTGTCAGAGGACTTTACACACCAAATTTCACGACTATAGCTGCAATATTTTAGTTGGTACTATTTTTATCCCGCTCATCCCTTATAAGTAAAAATTTCGAGAAAAAAAAATCCATTTAGATTGCGCTTTTACGTTGCTAAAGGAATTTACACTCCAAATTTTACGATTGTTTTGCAGCTATAATTCATTTTTATCCCTTTTTGTCCCGCTCTCCCCTTATAAGTGCAAATTTCGAAAAAAATCCACTTAGAATGAGCGTTGTCAGGGGAATTTGCACACCAGATTTCGCGACTATAGCTGCAATACTTAAATTACTACCATTTTAACCATTTTTGTCCCTCGCAACTCTTAAAAGTACAAATTTTTAAAGATCAAATTTTAATGCTCTTATACATGGTCACAGGAATTTACATACCAAATTTCACGATTCTAGCTGTAATACTGTAGTTGGTACTATTTTTATCCCTTTTTGTCCCGCTCTTCCCTTAAAAGTCCATTTAGATTGCGCTTCTACATTGTCAGAGAAATGTAAATACCGATTTTCACGAATATAGCTGCAATACTTAAATTGGTACCATTTTTATCCCTTTCTGTCTAAAAGTAAAAAAATTCAAAAAAATCCCTATTTGTAGCTCGCCTGCCTGGTCAGTGCAAGCCACACTCCGAATTTCATGTTTCTAGCTATTGCCGTTTAGTCAGGACGAAGGTACGATGTTTATCCCTTTTTGCCCCATTTGTCCCTAAAAGTACGACTTTCGCAAAAGCCTTTCTTAATCAGCGTCTAAGTCATTTTTGGAAACTACCCTGAAAATTCCATGTCCTTCATGACCATGGCTTCAGCCGTTTGGTCTGGGCGCTGGCCAATGATAAGTCAGTCAGTCAGTAAAGCAACTCTTTTATATATGTGCCAGTTAGAATGCTAGTGGTCTAAGTCACACTTTATCCGTTCTGAGTCAATTGATAAATATTTTTCCACCCAAGCACATTTTTTTTTCTTAGAATATCCTACTACTATATTGAACTTTATAAAAAATCAACAACGTTGGTACCTCTAATGGGGCCACTACTTTCAGTGGATATATTGATTTAGACCACTTTCATTCTTCTCAAAAATGAAAAAATTTAACACACAAAATTTTTAATTTTTTTCGCAAAAGTAATATTTCCTTACCAAAAATAAAAGAAAATATAAGTATTTTATTTCAAAAAAAAAAAAAATATTTACAGGTTGTTTGTCTAGAAACTTTATATTAAAATTACTTTTTACTTTCCAAATAATTTCATTTTATATGTTATTCAAATTATCTGAATCACTTAAAATGGACCTTATAAATAAACAAATGTTTGTTTGCATCGCCGCACATCAATATTAGTGGATATAGTGTGAATTAGACCACTTTCAAACTAACACGAAAGACAAGTTTGGTGTGCATAAAATGAGAAATGCCATTGTAAGGGTACATTTTTTATAAATGTCAAAAATAAAAGTTTTTATATTAGAGATGTGATCAAACTAAAGAGAAAAATTGGGATATCTAATTTTTTTGGATTTTTGACTTAGACCACTATCAATCTAACTGGTACATATATAGATATCAGGCTGGGAGCTTTCCAGCGATACTAGCAGACCGTTCTTTAATAATCTCTGAGATTTTATAATTGTCCCCATTTAAATATTATTCAGAGACTATTTGTCGTTGGATTCGATGACCAGCCTCTGAACATGTGTATGGTACAGACTTTTAATCTCTCCCTTTTTATCCCCCCTTTTCGCCTCTTATCCAATTGTATCCCTTTAAAGTACGAATATTGAAAAATCCCTCTATTTTACGTATCTCCGCAATTAGAGGGATGTACATTCTAAATTTCCTGTTTATAGCTGTTGTCGTATTACTGGTACCATTTTTATCCCCTTTTGTCCCATTTCGCCTGCTAAAACGTGTGTTTAGTTTTTGGTGCTTTTACGCTACAAGAGGAATTTACAGAAATTAAAAAATGCTTAAATATTCTAAATATTAGGGAGTATTTTCAGTCCTTTTTAGGGGTAAGATTTTCCCTCTGGGCCGATTTCGCCCACTTTCAATTCCGACCGATCAGCAACCACAATATACATTTAGGGAAAATTTGAACCTCCTAGCTCATTTCGTTCGGCCGCTATCGTGCTTTCAACAGACAGACGGTCATGACTAGATCGTCTTAGAATTTACCACAACCCAAAATATATATACTTTATGGAGTCTCCGATGAATATTTTAAGGTGTTACAAACGGAATAACAAAGTGAATATATCCCCATTTTCAGGTGGAGGGTATAAAAATCGTCAAAGTAACGCTAACTCTCAAAGGTGGCAGCCCTGTTTTGTGGTTACCCTCAAAGGAGATATTAATGTCAGGTCTAAATAGTGGCAATTCATTAAAATCGAAACACTTCAATTAAAGTCTCGTATTGTTCGTTCGTTAGAGTGCTCCAACCACCCTTCCATCACTTACGAGGGGGAGGGGATGTATAAACCATATGTGGTGTGTAAGTGACTTGCATGCATGTATGTATTATTTAGAAGAAGACCATTGACTACAATCAATTTGATGTTGGTTGAGCATAAAGGGGGGGGGGAGAACATTCATTTGTCTGATAATTGTAAATAGTAGTATGTCAGCACCAGACATCCCATAAACTACATACTTGTGTCCATGGAGAAGGAGCATTCTGAAATAATTAATGGTAGATACTATTGCAGTTCCGTTTTTATTTTGAGCCATAAGATATTTGAGTTAAGACTACAAGTGTTATATTAAATACTTTCGCAAAGTTAACAACTTTATTTGCTGAAGGCGAACAATTTGCATGGAAAAAATATGAAACAGAAAATATGCTCTGAATTTATCAAATAGTATTTCTGAAACAGGTTCATAAAAATAACGAGAGAATTTTTTCAGTGTAAAGGCAGCCATCATACGAGGATAGTTATAACAACAAGCATGTCTTCTTTGCGTGTTAAGATTTTAATGTTGGTTGGTAATGATTTTAATATTGGTAATTTCAAAAACATTTTCTAACTTTTATAACTAATTTGATTATATAAAATAAACTTTGAACGCCGCACAGTGGTTCAGAATCAAAATCTATCGGGCAAAATTCAATAAATTTAGTTATAGTAGACATTTTTGAGTTTTGTAAAAAACCAAATTAGACAAGGACCCAAGGATATTATTATTTTGAGATATTAACATTAAAAATCGGGAAATCGGCTATATTTTAGAAATCGGCCCAAAGTTGACTTCTTTTCGTATTTTACGATTTTAAAGAAAATTAAAATTTGATTTGAACTGGGATATTGTCCTGGCTCAAGACCATTTTGCATCTATATTTAATAGAATGCAAATTTATTTACAAATGGCATGGTGACATTTATTACTTGGCTGCAGACTACCACGATCATGATTGCGACCATGTCAAAAGTCTTTTCAAGTGGCTTCGCAGCGACTTTTCAACATCAAACCCGGCCTCTATAAGGAGATGATTCTCACAAACGAACGAGAAGCACAACTCACTTGCCAAATTTGCGTTTTTTATACCCTCCACCTCCAGGATGGGGGTATATTCACTTTGTCATTCCGTTTGTAACACCTTAAAATATTCATCGGAGACCCCATAAAGTATATATATTCTGGGTCGTGGTAAAATTCTAAGACGATATAGCCATGTCCGTCTGTCCGTCTGTCTGTCTGTCTGTTGAAAGCACGATAGCGACCGAACGAAATGAGCTAGGAGGTTCAAATTTTTCCTAAATGTGTCTTATGGTTGCAGATCGGTTGGGATTGAAAGTGGGCGAAATCGGCCCAGAGGGAAAAATTTTTCCCTCACAAGGACTGAAACTACCCCTAATGTTTAGAGTATTTCAGCATGTTTTTTGAACATAATAGCTTGTATTTACTTGATATTTGAAATTCGCATTCCCTTTATAGAATAAAAGGGCACCATAGAGTGATTTTTATTTGTAGGGTGCGAAATGGGACAAAAAGGGATAAAAATAGTACCTATCAAACGACAACAGATAGAAACACGAAATTTGGCGTGTACATTCCTCTAATAGAGTAGATACATAATATAAAAGTATTTTTTCTAAATTCGTACTTTTAAGGGGTTAAATGGGGATAGAGGGATAAAAATAGTACCAACCTAACGGCTGCACCCAGAATAATGAAATTCGATATATACATTCCTCTGATTGCGTAGACACGTAAAATAAAAGAACTTTCTAAAATTCGTACTTTTTGGGGTTCAAATGGAAAAAGGGGATAAAAATAGTACCTACCAAATGACAGCAGCTAGAATCATGAAATTCGGAGTATACATTCCTCTGACTGCGTAGACACGAAAAATAAAACGTTTTTTCCAAAATTCGTACTTTCAAGGGATACAATGGCTACAGGGGATAAAAATAGTACCAACTAAACGAATACAGCTGGAATGATGAAATTCAGTGTGTACATACCTCTAATTGTGTAGATACGTAAAATAAAGTGATTTTAGATAGTCGTACTCTTGAGGGGGCAAATTGGAAAAAGGGGATAAAAATGGTACCAACAGAATGGCCGCTGATAGAATCATGGAATTCGGTGTATACATTCCTCTGACTGCATAGCCACGTAAAATATTTTTTTCCAACTACTTTATTTTGTTGCTTTTACGACAAAAAATGGTAGAATCATGAAGTTGTCTTATACTGCGTACGTGAGAGATAAGGTATTTTCAAAATTTATACTTTTGAAATTAAAATAGGATGGAAATACAACCAACCAAACGACTGTAGCTGAAAATACACTCTCTATCCCCCAATATTTAGGGTATTTATGATTGCTCCCTTATATTTACTTTATGAATTGAAGTATTATATCCATTACATATATATATATAATACAAATATTGGTAGCCTTGGCTTATTAATTAAATTTCTTATTTTCATACAGTTAAAATTTGTTGTAGCTTGGAAGCACCACAAAGAAAATAAATGGGACAAAAAGGGATAAAATATGGTACCAATGATACGACAACAGCTAGAATCATGAAATTCGATGTGTACATTAGGGCGTACCTCAAAAAAAAAGTTCGCCGTACACCTTCGAATATGAAGTATTATTGAAAGGTAGTTTCAAAAAAAAAATTTTTATTTTTTTATGCCGAACGTAGGGGTCGCGCTTTTACATTTTTCTATATAACTTGTATTTATAAACGGATTTTAAAGTGTGATACATCGATGTTTTTGTCTCGACGAGGCCGATTTTTTTGTCTTTGAAGTCATTGAGCTCAAGCACCCCCTTCTGGTACTTACCCATCATTTCTCAGTTGCTACTACCCTAATGTACCACTCTAATAATCGAAAATTAAAGCTCGCATAAAATCATGAATCATGTTTGAGCTCAATGACTTCAAAGACAAAAAAATCGGACAAAAACATCGATGTATCACACTTTAAAATCCGTTTATAAATGCAGAAGTTATATAGAAAAATGTAAAAGCGCGACCCCTACGTTCGGCATAAAAAAATAAAAAAAATTTTTTGAAACTACCTTTCAATAATACTTCATATTCGAAGGTGTACGGCGAACTTTTTTTTTTTACTTGTAACCTGGTACGCTCTAATGCGCATTCCCCTTATAGCAAAAACGTGCACCATAAAGTGCATCTTATTTGTAGGGGGTGAAATGGGGCAAAAAAGGGATAAAAATGGTACTTATTAAACGATTATTATAGATACATAATATAAAAGTATTTTTTCAAATTCGTACTTTTAAGGGGTGAAATGGGATAGAGGGATAAAATGGTACCAACCAAACGGCTGTACCTAGAATAATGAAATTCGGTGTATACATTCCTCTGATTGCATAGACAAGTAAAATACACGGATTTTTCAAAATTCGTACTTTTTGGGGACATTTGTTGCGGACATTCCTCATGAAATAGAATCATGAAATTCGGTGTGTACATCCCTCTAATTGCATAGACACGTCAAATAGAGTGATTTTTCGAAATTCATACTTTTAAGGAATATAATTAAAAAGAGCGATAAAAATGGGACTTACTAAACCGCTGAAGTTGAAATCATGAAATTCGATGTATACATTCTGACTATGAAGACTCCAAAAAGTGTTTTTTACATTTGTGCGGAGATTGGGGCGAATGGGGATATCTTTAAAATTTATACTGTTCTTATCACTTTGTCTGAATCTGAAAATGCTTCTTTCTAATGGCGACTGACAATCGCTTAATATTTAGGCATGTTCACTTTCACAATTTCAGCATTTTATTTATATATAGTACTTTTTTTAAACAGTGTGCAAAAGTATACATTATAGTTTGAAATACTAAACAAATATAGTAATGTGCATACAAATATCACAATTTTCTTAATATGGTACTGTGATTCTATGTAAAGTCGACATCCTTTAATCTGCTGGTAATACTGTGGAATGCACTCCGTGGTGGAGGGTATATAAGATTCGGCCCGGCCGAACTTAACGCCTTCTTACTTGTTATTTTTTGCTTTTATGTTTTTTAACATATTTTTACGAGAAAAAAATTTAACTGTTTTGTTTTTTTATTATTTGATCTTTTCTTTTCATAGTTTTTGTTGTAACTCTTACTCAGGTTCGAGATCATTTGTTTTTGTTTTCTTAAATAGAAAACAAAGTATTTAAAAAGAAGTGTGTGTCATTTATTTGATTCGGTTGCTAGCAACGGGCGGGGCCGACTCTATGAGACACTTCACTTTCTATCCGAATACAATTCAATTCGGAGAAAAAATGAAAACGGGAAGGTTTTTAGTATCCTGTAAATGTATGTGTTTGACAAAAACTGTTTAATCGGAAGGGACATTTGTATGAGGATATATTGAAACCTGGAACGAAATAGGTGAAATATAAAATGTATAGTTTGGCCAAAATCGGTTAAACTTTTGGGAGCAACATTTTTATTTGGGCTATATTTAAATCTGAACCGCTCTTACCCACTTTCACCATAGTTTTGTTTAGTTGGACTATAAGATGTTGTGCCAAATTTAAAGAAAATCGGGTAAAATATGTGGTTTCTATAGCGCAAAAGTCAAATCGGGAGCGACATTTGTATGGGGGCTATATCTAAATCTGAACCGATCTTACACAATTTCTGCATAGATGTTTCTAGTTGGATTATAAAATGTTGTGCCAAATTTAAAGAAAATCGGGTACAATATGTGGGTTCTAGAGCGGAAAATGTCAAATCGGGGGCGTCGTTTGTTTGGGGGCTATATCTAAATCTGAACCGATCGTACCAAATTTCTGCATAGGTGTTTCTATTTGGATTATAAGAGGTTGTCCCAAATTTAAAGAAAATCGGGTACAATATGTGGTTTCTAGAGCGGAAAATGTCAAATCGGGAGCGACATTTGTATGGGGGCTATATCTAAATCTGAACCGATCTTACCCAATTTCTGTATAGGTGTTTCTAGTTAGACTATAAGATGTTGTGCCAAATTTAAAGAAAATCGAGTACAATATGTAGCATTTAAAGCAGAAAAAGTCAAATCGGGCGCGACATTTATATGGGGGTTATATCTAAATCTGAACCGATCTTACCCAATTTCTGCATAGGTGTTTCTAGTAAGAGTATAATATTGTGCCAAATTTAAAGAAAATCGGGTACAATATGTGGTTTCTAGAGCGGAAAATGTCAAATCGGGAGCGTCATTTGTATGGGGGCTATCCGATCTTACCCAATTTCTGCATAGGTGTTTCTAGTTGGATTATAGGATGTTGTGCCAAATTTAAAGAAAATCAAGTGAAATATGTGGTCTCTAGAGCGGAAAAAGTCAAATCGGGAGCGAAATTTGTATGGGAGCTATATATAAATCTGAACCGACCTAACACATTTTTGCCACAGGTGTTTCTAGTTGAAATATAAGATATTTTGCCAATTTTAAAGAAAATCTGTTGTAGTATGTGGTATCTAGAGTGAAAAGAGTCAAATCGGGAGTGAAATTCGTATGGGGGCTATATCTAAATCTGAATCGATTTTCTTCAAATTAAATATCATTCATTTAGTTATGTCTACAATTGCGACCTGTATCGTGATTACAAGAATAGATGGACAGACAGACGGTCAGACGGACATGGCTAAATGGACTCAAAATGTGATTCTGAGTCGATCGGTATACATAATACTCTCGTGGAGTGTATAAATAGTACCAACCAAATGCCCACTGCGTAAACACGAAAAATAAAAGAGGTTTTTCCAGAGGGATAAAATTGGTTCCATCAAGACGGCTACAGCTAGAGTGATGAAATTCGGTGCATACGTCCCTCTAATTCCGTAGACACGTAAAATAAAGATATATTCGGAAGTCGTACTTTTAAGGGGGTAAAAATGGGGAAAAAGGGAAAAAAATGTTACCTACCAAATAGCCGGAGCTCGAATCATTGAATTCAGTGTATACATTCCTCTGACTGCATAGACTCGCAAAATAAACGATTTTTCCAACTTAGTATTTTTTACTTTTACGGCAAAAATGTGAATTAATTAATTTTGGAATTAAACTAGGATGGAAATACAACCAACCAAATGGTTGTAGCTATGTAATGCTTCCACTATCCCCCAATATTTATGGTATTTATGCTTTTTTGAAGATTGCTGCCTTATATTTACTTTTTGAATTGATTTGAAGTATTATTTCGATATATATAGTATAAACGTATTGGTTGCCTTGCCTTATAAGCGTGATTTAAAATAATTAAAAATTTATATTTGTTTATAAAATTATTTATTTATTATTTTTATTTGTTTTGGTTTGGCTCTATTACAAAAAAAATAACATTTTCTACCAATGTTAATGCCGTCTATGAAAATGCATAGCCTCTGTTAAATGCAATCTATGCTGGAGGGTATAAAGAGTTCGGCCCGGCCGAATTTAACGCATTTTTTATCTCTCGCGTTCACATTTCTAGTTACAGTCGTTTGCTTAGTAACAGCATTATCTCTTTTGAAATATGAAATGTTTATGAAAAAAATTGTATGAAACATTTCATTTTATTTATGAATTTTTCATACATATTAAGAAAAAATTCACTAAATTTATGAAAAACCTTTTATGAAATCGCTACATAAATATTATGAAGGAAAATTCTGTCAGTGAAATTAGTCAAATCGAGAAGAATATTTGTATCGGGGCTATATCCAAACATGGAATGAAGTAACCCACTTTCATAATAGGTTCTTCTAGTTCAACGTTCAACGTTTTTCAAATTAAATTGCGTTCGTCCTAATCCCGTAAAACTTCTAAATCGAAAAGTGATTCCAAGACGATCGGTATAATTAACAATGTGTCTATCTCGCTTCCTTTTGGGTGTTACAAACAAATGCACAAAGACATAATACTCTCGTGGAGTGTATAGAAAACTAGGAAACACCCTGCATTTTTATTATGTTTATTATTACTTTTTGTAACTTATTAAAATTATATTAAATTGCTGAAATTATATTTTAATAAAGAACAAATATATATCTATCACACAGCCACTTATGTGCTGCCACATCAACAATTTCATCAATCTGACATGTTTCTATCACTGCTTGTGGCACGTGCTGATAACAGATTCTATTCACTTGCATTTTTTTTTTTGACAAATGGAAGCCACATGCCGACAAGAATATCCCAGTTTTCGGATAGGATCAACAAGCCAGAGCACACAGCCGCCAACAACTATTGCCCGTGTTTATTTATATTGTCTGTTTATTTTTCAAATGAATCTCAATAAAGAATTTTTGTTTTTTTTTTTCTGCGATGACTGAAAATCAACATCAACAACAACAAAATCATCTTCTCTTTTTCTATTTCCAATTAATTTATTTTTATATGCCTTGAAACAACAACAACAACAAAATGCTCAATTACGTCAACAAATTGAACATAGTTATAGTACGTTCCGTGAATATCTAAAACAACAATCGCATAATGTTCCATCGATTTACACACCAGCACGAAGAAATAGCAAAAGCAATACTTTGCATTGTTTGGAGAGCTTGCTTCAGTCTACTTTTCGGTTCGGTTCTGTTTTCTTTTCTTTTTTCCCCTCCCCCCATCTCGTATTCAATGAATGATATTAAGTATTCCTTCCCAGGAACATGTTGAAGGAGCCGAAGAAAAAACGACAAGGATTTATTTGTTTATGCAAAACTTGTGCCAACATTAAAGGCCAACGGCAGGTTAATGCCACAACACACAGCAGCTAGCAGCCAGCAGCAAGCATATGCCAACGCCAACACCAACACCAACGCCAAGGCATCACCTAACACATGTCCTCTCTAAGGACGAAAGAATAGGCACGCAGAGGATACATCCAACTCGTCAAATGTGTTGTACACTCTTGGCATGGTTTGAATGTGGCATAGAAACGTCAGTATCAACTTATGCTCCCATGCAGCTCCTCGTTTACTCTCTAACATGCTAAATATTGGCCATAATACAAAAATACTGAAAACGGATGCCCACAACGTATCTATAGAGAATAAGAAATCAGTTTAAATCATGAAGAACTGTGGTTCAAGGCGGATAGTTATGCGTGCGGGATTTTTCTTAGAATGCAAAATTGCCGGAATTCAAGAACGCAAAAATATCGCAATTCTCCACTTAAATGTACAAATTTCGAAAAAAGAACTTTCGTTTCGAGTCTTCATAGTCAGAACACCGAATACACACCGAATTTCATGATATCAACTTCAGCAGTTTGGAAGGTCCCATTTTTATCCCTCTTTTTCAATTATATCCCTTAAAAGTACGAATTTCGAAAAATCCCTCTATTTTACGTGTCCATGCAATTAGAGGGATGTACACACCGAATTTCATGATTCTAGCTGTTGTCGTATCATTGGTACCATATTTTATCCCTTGTTGTCACATTTCGCCCACTAAAATTTTTATTTTCTTTGTGGTGCTTCCAAGCTACAAGAGGAATGTCCGCAACAAATTTCAAATGTATCAAAATCAGAAATTTAATTAATAAACAAAGGTTACCAATATTTTTATACTTTGTATATATAGAATGGAAATAATACTTCGATTCATAAAGTAAATATAAGGCAGCAATCATAAATACCCTAAATATTGGGGGACAGAGAGTGTATTTTCAGCTACAGTGGTTTGGTTGGTTGTATAGGGTCCGCCATCTAACGTTTTTTTTTTTTCAACTATTCAACCGTTGGACTATTATTTGTGGGGTGCCCGAGGCAGCCAATTGAATGAAATTATTTTCCATTATTAACCGGAAGGATTGTACTTTCAAATAAAAAAAGAAATTTGAGAAAATATTCAGTAGTTTTTTATAGCGTGATCAAAAAAAAGTTATTTGTTGAAATATGTGGTTTTTAGAGCGGAAAAAGTAAATCATAGGAGACATTGGTATGGGAGCTATATAAAGGGTCCGCCATCTAACGTTTTTTTTCAACTATTCAACCGTTGGACTATTATTTGTGGGGTGCCCGAATGAATGAAATTATGTTGTGCTTTCAATAAAAAAAGAAATTTGAGAAAATATTCAGTAGTTTTTTATAGCATTTTCAAAAAAAAGTTATTTGGCGGACCCTATATTTCCATCTTATTTTAATTTCAAAAGTATATATTTTGAAAACACCTTATCTCTCACATACGCAGTATAAGACAAATTCATGATTCTACCATTTTTTGTCGTAAAAGCAACAAAATAAAGTACGAATTTGGAAAAAAAATTTTTACGTGGCTATACACTCAGAGGAATGTATACTCCGAATTCCATGATACTATTTTGTTGGCACAATTTGTACCCCTTTTTCGCATTTTACTCGTTAAAAGTATGACTTTCGAAAATTTCATCATTCTAGCTGTAGCCTTTTAGTTTGTGCCATTTTTATCACTCTGTTCCCATTGAATCCCTTGAAAGTACGAATTTGTCTACTCAGTCAGAGAAATGTATACAGCGAATTTCATGGTTCTAGCTTCATCCATTTGTTTGGTACAATTTTTAACCCCTTTTTTCATTTTACACCCCAAAAGTACGAATTCCGAAAATTTCCTTTATTTTATGTGTCTACGCAATCAGAGGAATGTATACACCGAATTTCATTATTCTAGGTGCAGCCGTTTGGTTGGTACTATTTTTATTCTCTATCCCCATTTAACCCCTTAAAAGTACAAATTTAGAAAAAATACTTGTATATTATTTATCTACTCTATTAGAGGTATGTACACGCCAAATTTCGTGTTTCTATCTGTTGTCGTTTGATAGGTACCATTTTTATCCCTTTTTGTCCCATTTCGCCCCCTACAAATAAAAATCACTCTATGGTGGCCTTTTATGCTATAAAGGGAATGCGAATTGCAAATATCAAGTAAATACAAGCTAATATATTCAAAAAACATGCTGGAATACTCTAAATATTAGGGGTATTTACAGTCCTCGTGAGAGAGAATTTGTTTCCCTCTCGGTCGATTTCGCCCACTTTCAATCCCAACTAGGGTTTGGGGTTTCCCGGACTTTTTTCATTTCCCGGGAAAACGGGAATGGAAAGTTTCATTCCCGGGAATCCCGGGAATTCCCGGGAAAAATATAATTTATTTTAGGTATGTCCAATATGATTTAAAATGTCAACATTTAGTATCTGGTGTGTTATTTTAACCTATTAACGGCCACCATACACGTCCGTGTACACTATTTCAAGGTTTTCGTACTTTTTTGATAGCTTTTAATATGAATGTAATTCCTTATTATTAAACTATAGGCCTGTTCGGTTGGGCTTACTAGCTTATTTTTTGTATGGAATTTACTACTCTCATAATGTTGCTGCAAGATTTTTCTTGTTGATAAATTTAAGAAAAAACAATGGATAAAAATGTTGCCACCTTATCAAGTCTCTTAACTGTAAGTGATCGAGAAGGACAATATAATATAATAATAATCTAAAAATAAATACTTTTTATTATTGTAGTAATAAATAAAAAATAGGTTAAAATACTGACATATTACAAATTAGACGATTGTTTTTGTCAAAATATTTTACAGATTATTTTTTACAAATATTTTACTCTAGAATAATCGTCAGAATTAAGGGCGTCATAAAATTAGACATTTAAATCGCAGTCACAAGTGACTGCACTAGATTCAAAATTTAAAAATGATTAAGGAAACAAATAACTCGGAGAATGTTATGACGTAAATAATTTACAAGATTCATATAAAAAATTTACAGAAACAAAGTAAAATATTCTAAAATGTAAAATTAATATAAAAAAATTAATATTAAATAAATAATTAATATTAAATGAATAATTAGTTCTTTAAAAATACCGTAGGGTTATTTAAAAATACCGTAGGATATATTTCTATTCATATTTGATTTCTCTTGAAAGTTTCCAGGTGAAAAATTTTGAATGTATCCGAATTTTTAACAATTTTTTACTGGTTGCATATGTAAAGTTAACCGTTATTTAAGAAGATTTTCACCTTTTATTTTGTCGATTCTTCTAGGAAAACAAGAAATTTAAAGTATAACCAGAACAAGGGTTTAAGTATTGACATTATGTCAGTCATAGTATTGTCGGTATGATATTTTTGTTTCACAATAAAGTAACGTAATGTAAATATATGAATTTGAAATATATCTAAAATTTCTAATTTATATAGTAAATGTGAATTAATGCTCAAAATAATCAATAAAATATTTATTTAATATTTCCCGTATTCCCGGGAAATCCAAAATTTATTCCCGGGAATTCCCGTCCAAAACTTTCCGGGAATTCCCGGGAAAAACGATTCGGGAATTCCCGGACCCCAAACCCTAATCCCAACCGATCTGGAAAATTTGAACCTCCTAGCTCATTTCGTTCGGCCGCTATTGTGCTTTCAACAGACAGACACCCGGACAGACGGATATGGCTATATCGTCTTCGAATTTTACCACGACCCAGAATATATATACTTTATGAGGTCTCCGATGAATATTTCAATGTGTTACAAATGGAATGACAAAGTGACTATACCCCCATCCTGGTGGTGGAGGGTATAAAAATAGTACCAAACTAGCGGCTGTAGCTAGAATTAGAGATGGGCGCGACTCACGCGTGATCGTGAGCAAAATTTATTTTACTCACATGAGCGTGCGTGAACGTGAGGAGCGAAAAATTGTTCGTGCGTGAATGTGCGTGACTCACGTTATTTTTGTGTGAGTTGTACATACTTTTTCAAATAATATTTTTCGTTTTTACCACCAAATATTTTCATTCAGATGTTGGATATTTTCTATTAGATTGTTTTCATGTATTAGATTAGATCCATGTATAGGTAGCAACTTTAATACCTGCGCAAGAACAAAGTCAAATTAAATACTATTTCGCGGAATGAAAACTTTGGGAATATTTATATTTTTTTCATATATGTACATATAAGTATATATACTTTTTAACTACACTTAATTTACTAAATTTTATTTCCTTCGAAAAAGAGACTAAAATGGTCTGTTAACTTATTTGGCGTTAATCTATACGATATAACATAATATATTATATATAAAGGGTGATTTTTTAAGAGCTTGATAACTTTTTAAAAAAAAAACGCATAAAATTTGCAAAATCTCATCGGTTCTTTATTTGAAACGTTAGATTGGTCCATGACATTTACTTTTTGAAGATAATTTCATTTAAATGTTGACCGCGGCTGCGTCTTAGGTGGTCCATTCGGAAAGTCCAATTTTGGGCAACTTTTTCGAGCATTTCGGCCGGAATAGCCCGAATTTCTTCGGAAATGTTGTCTTCCAAAGCTGGAATAGTTGCTGGCTTATTTCTGTAGACTTTAGACTTGACGTAGCCCCACAAAAAATAGTCTAAAGGCGTCAAATCGCATGATCTTGGTGGCCAACTTACCGGTCCATTTCTTGAGATGAATTGTTCTCCGAAGTTTTCCCTCAAAATGGCCATAGAATCGCGAGCTGTGTGGCATGTAGCGCCATCTTGTTGAAACCACATGTCAACCAAGTTCAGTTCTTCCATTTTGGGCAAAAAAAAGTTGGATATCATCTCACGGTAGCGCTCACCATTCACAGTTACGTTACGATTCGCATCATCTTTGAAGAAGTACGGTCCAATGATGCCACCAGCCCATAAACCGCACCAAACTGTGACTTTTTCTGGATGCATTGGTAGCTCTTGCAATGCTTCTGGCTGATATTCACTCCAAAATCGACAATTCTGCCTATTTACGTACCCATTGAGCCAAAAATGAGCTTCGTCGCTGAACACAATTTCTTTCTTTCTGAACTTTCTTAACAGAGCACGCATTTTGATAATAAAATTCAATGATTTGCAAGCGTTGCTCGTTAGTAAGTCTATTCATGATGAAATGTCAAAGCATACTGAGCATCTTTCTCTTTGACACCATGTCTGAAATCCCACGTGATCTGTCAAATACTAATGCATGAAAATCCTAACCTCAAAAAAATCACTCTTTATATGATTTGTATATTACTTAAAAAATGTGAATTTTAGATTAAAATCGTAAACGTTGTGTGATTTTAATAATATAATTTCGGATTTGCGCGGCGTTTACTAATTTGGATTTAGAATTGTGGAAATTGTTTGCGTGATTTACGTGAATCACGCGGGATTGTGAGCAAACATTATTTTACTCACGTGAGCGTGAACGTGAGCGACGAAAAAAGGTCGACTTTAAAGGTCGAAATGAAAGAAGTAAAAACGGCTTTAAGTTCGGCTGGGCCGAACTTTATATAGCCTCCACCATGGATTGCATTTCACAGAGGCTGACGATTTTCGTAGAAGTGCAATAATATTACAGGAAAATATAAATATAGAAAACATAACAGTCAGATGAATGTATACATCGAATTACATGATTCCAACTGCGGCCATTTGGTTGGTACCATTTTTATCCACTTTTTCCCATTATTATTCACCTTAAGAGTACGACTTTCTAAAATCTCTTTATTTTACGTGTCTACGCAATTAGAACCGCAACCGATTTTCATCATTCTAGCTGTAGTCGTTTAGTTGGTATTATTTTTATCCCTCTGTACCCATTGTATCCCTTTAAAGTACGAATTAGGAAAAAATATTCTTTTACGCAGTCAGGGGAATGTGTACTCCGAATTTCATGACTCTAGCTGCTGTCATTTGGTTGGCACAATTTTTATCCCATTTTCAACCCAAAAAGTACGAATTTCGAAAAATCTGTTTATTTTACGTATCTACGCAATCAGATAAATGTATACACTGAATTTCATTATTCTAGGTGCAGACGTTTGATTGGTACCATTTTTATCCCTCTATTCCCATTTTACCCCTTAAAAGTACGAATTTGCAAAAAAATACTTTTATATTATGTATCTAGTCAATTAGAGTAATGTACACACCGAATTTCGTGTTTTTAGCTGTTGTCGTTTGATAGGTACCATTTTTATCCCTTTTTGCCCCATTTCACCACCTACGAATAAGAATCACTTTATGGTGCACGTTTTTGTTACAGGGGGAATGCGCATACCCAATATCAAGTAAGTACAAGCAGACATATTGAAAAAAAAAACATGCTTAAATACTCTAAAATATTAGGAAATTCGTACTTTTAGGGGGTAAATAGGACAAAAATGGATAAACATTGATCTTTTCGTCCTGACTAAACGGCTGTAGTTAGAAATATGAAACTCGGTGAGTGTCTTACTCTTACCATGCAGACACGCGACAAAGAGGGATTTTTCGAAATTTGTACTTTTAAGGGATGAAAGAGACAAAAAAGGATAAAAATGGTACCAATTTAAGTAGAGCAGCTATGTTCGTAAAAATCGGTAGGTACATTTCTCATTTCCAACGTAGACTTGCCAATTTTCAAAATGTGTACTCCAAAGGGATGAGAAGGACACAAAGGGATAAAAATGGTACCAACTAAACCATTACAGTTAGAATCGTGTAATTCTGTGTGTACATTGCTGTTACCTCGTAGAGGCGCAACATAAATGGATTTTTCAAAAGGGGTGAACGGTACAAAAAGGGATAAAAATGGTACCACTTTAAGAAATGCAGCTATATTCGTGAAAATGAAATGAAAAATGAAATTCCTCTGACAACGTAGACTCTCAACATAAACGTATTTCGTTTCGTTTTTGTACTTTTAAAGGTTGAGCGGGACAAAAAGGGATAAAAATGGTACCAACCTAAGCATTGCAGCTAGAATCGTGAAATTCGGCATGTACATTCCTAAGATCACTTAGAGGCGCAACATAAATGGATTTTTTAAAATTTCTACTACTGAAGAGTGAGCGGGACAGAAATGGATAAAAATGGTACCAACCAAAGCATTGCAGCTAGAATCGTAAAATTCGGCATGCATATTCTTAAGATCACGTAGACGCGCAACATTAATTGGATTTTTCGATTATATTAGACTTTTTGTGGACTCCCTTGAAGGATCGATTCAGTTCTTTACGATATTTGATTCTCGTCAATGTCGGGAAATAACTGTTTCCCGAGAGCACAGGGTGCCTTAGTTGGGCAGACGCATATGATCAATGACCGTCAGTACAGTCTAGGTAGTGCATGTCGATACTGTTTTCAACAGACCCTATCGGTGTTGTGATCAACTCCGTATTGAGGCTACTTAAAATAAACTCAATACTCGCCCGCTCGTCCGAGTTGACAAAGCCTTCGACGACTGCTCTTTTCCTCCAGTTAAGCTGTAGGCTGGACCACACACCATTATAGGATGGTAGGGTTTGCGGACTAAACTAAACTCGTTTCTCTCGAGTTGATGATATATGCTCCCTAAGAAGAGGGTTCTATTTTCGATTTAACACAAATTAGGATTACTTTGAATGTATTAAAAGGGTCACCCACAATGCCTAGGAATACACTGAACAACTTTTCAAATTACTTTGTACTCATTGTACCACTGTAACGAAGATATATTTACATAGATAGTGTACAGACGAGTATTAGGCGAAAAAGCAATTCATTAACATTTAACAATGATTGACATGTTAGTAATACTGTCAGTCCTCACTCTCCACGCTGCCAATTCAGTATCGTTTAAGATCTACGCACACATCCATTCATCCAAATATCCACAGGAAAGGAGCAAACACGGCCTACCACGGCGATGAGATTTATTTCGTGGATGTGGATGTGAGTGAAGTGTAAATAAACCGAGGAAAATCATCTTGGAGGCCGAATAGGCCGCGGCCACGCAAAAGAAGAGGCCGTAAAGCAACAAGGAGCCACTCAATGGACAAAACAATAACAACGGTGGACGATGGACGTTTGAGGAAGCAATCGAACTTCTCAACCCCTCATCAGAGAATCTGTTGGCCTGCGAGGACATAATTCATTCAATTTTGCCCTGGCGTTTTACTCGACGTCCAACGAATGTCCTTCAGTGCATACAATACAGGGCGATTTGTGTGTGTGTGTAAGGATCAATAAGTGTTTGTGTGTTATCTCTGTGTGTGTCTATGTTAATTTAATAAAGATTTCGTCTCACGCAATATGTTCGTAGCTTACAAACACGCCAGCGTTTTTATGCTGACAACAGGTGCTACAGTTGTGAATGTGTGTGTTTGTGTAGTCGTACATACAAATGAAATCACGTACTTGGAATAAATCAATCCCATAAAGGAGACCCTGGCTGGTGCTTGTGATGGTGATGCTGCCGGGAAGGTTAGCTAAACTTAATCATTCGCATGGCATCAAGTATGAATTATTTCATTTCACTTCATCACCACCTGATCCACAAGGACTCGTCATTCTCGTTTGTAACCTTATGAATACTCAATTTGGCATAAATGGGTTGAGTGACACGTTAAGTATGTATGTATGTATGTATAACGTGCAGCAATTTATGTATTTTTTGGCAAAACACAACAAATATGGCTAATAATTGAAAATATACCGAGCGAAAGACAAGCGTGTGATTAAAGAATTTATTCAATTTGTTTTCGCCGACAAATTTAAATTAATTCAATTCTTAGTTTTTGTATTGTTTGATTAGTGATAAATTATATTGATTTCATAATGATTTGAATGTAGTACATTCGCATTTCAGCTATTTCGATCCAGTTTGAGATGAATCGGCTTATGAAACCTTGTAAACCTTACATTTTAAGTATTTATTTAAAACACTACGAGACACAGTGGACACAGTAGACATTTTTGAGTTCTGTGAAAAATCGAGATTAGACAAGGACCCAAGATTAATTTGAGATATTAACATTAAAGATCGGAAAATCTGAAATATTTTAGAAATTGGCCCAAAGTTGACTACTTTTGTATTTTTCGATTTTAAAGAAAATTAAAATTTTTATTTATTTGTCTTTAGCAAACATAGTTTTGACGTCATAATAAAGCTAAGAATCCACAATTTCTAATCAAAAAAAAATTGCTTGCAAAATCTCTTAAAATGTGTGAGAAACGGTTCGACAAAGTCAAAAAAATGACGGGTTTTCAATTTTCAAAATCTGTAATACAGAAAAAAATGCAATTTTTTCTTCGAACAAATTAGCAAATACGTAAAAATATGTTAAAAAACATAAAAACAAAAAAATAAAAAAAAATAATTTTCTTTAATATCTAAAAATACGAAAAGTAGTCAACTTTGGTCCGATTTCTAAAATATATTCGATTTTTATACCCTCCACCTCCAGGATGGGGGTATACTAACTTTGTCATTCCGTTTGTAACACCTTGAAATATCGACCTGAGACCCTATAAAGTATATATATTCTTGATCGTCATAAAATTCTAAGACGATCTAGCCATGTCCGTCCGTCCGTCCGTCTGTTGAAAGCACGCTAGCACCTACACGAAAGGAGCTAGAACGTTCAAATTTTCCATAAAT
Source organism: Polietes domitor (assembly GCA_947397865.1). Classification (NCBI taxonomy): domain Eukaryota; kingdom Metazoa; phylum Arthropoda; class Insecta; order Diptera; family Muscidae; genus Polietes; species Polietes domitor. The sequence continues at coordinate 55,300,999 of OX377622.1, read as the reverse complement.
GAGTCTTATAGTCGTAGATCGGTTGGGATTGAAACGGGCGAAATCGGCCCAAAGGGAAAAAAATTTCCCTCACAAGGACTCAAAATACCCATAATAATCCCTAATATTATAGCGTATTTAAGCATGTTTTTTGAATATGTATGTTTATATTTACTTGATATTTGCTATGCACATTCCTCTTATAGCAAAAACGTGCACCATATAGTGATTCATATTTGTAGGGGGTGAAATGGGGCAAAAAAAGGATAAAAATGGTACATATTAAGCGACAAGAGCTAGAAACACGAAATTCGGTGTGTACATTCCTCTAATTGAGTAGATACTTAATATAAAAGTATTTTTTCAAATTAGTACTTTTAAGGGGTGAAATGGGGTATAGAGGGATAAAAATGGTACCAATCAAATGGCTGTACCTAGAATAATGAAATTCGGTGTATACATTCCTCTGATTGCGTAGACAACTAAAATACACGGATTTTTCAAAATACGTACTTTTTGGGGTCAAAATAGAAAAAGGGGATAGAAATAGTACCAACCAAATGACCGCAGATAGATTCATGAAATTCGGAGTATACATTCCTTTGACTACGTTGACATGAAAAATAAAAGGTTTTTTTCCAAATTCGCACTTTCAAGAGATAAAATGGGTACGGAGGGATAAAAATGGTACCAACCAAACGGCTACATCTAGAATAATGAAATTCGGTGTACACATTCCTCTGATTGCGTAGACGCTTAAAATAAACAGATTTTTCGAAATTCGTACTTTTTGGGGTTAAAATGAAAAAAGGGGATAAAAATAGTACCAATCAATGAGCGAAATTCGGTCATGAAATTCGGAGTATACATTCCTCTGAATGGGTAGACACGGCAAATAGACGAATTTTTCGAAATTCGTACTTTCAAGGGATACAATGGTACAGAGGGATAAAAATAGTACCAACTAAACGACTACAGCTAGAATGATGAAATTCTAATTGCGTAGAAACGTCAAGGGGGTAAAAATGGTACCAACCAAATTGGCGCAGCTGGAATCATGGAATTCCTCTGACTGCATAGACACGCAAAATAAAAAGTTTTTTTTCCAAATTCGTACTTTTTCTTTTACGGCAAAAATTGGTTGAATCATGAAGTTAGGTTATTTTGCACTATGTACGCCTGATAATGGATTTTCAAAATGTGTACTTTTCGAATTAAAATAGAATGGAAATACAACCAACTGTAGCACCACTATCTACCAATATTTATGGTATTTAAGCTTTTTTGAAAATATAAATAAAGGGTGATTTTTTAAGAGCTTGATAACTTTTTTTTAAAAAAAAACGCATAAAATTTGCAAAATCTCATCGGTTCTTTATTTGAAACGTTAGATTGGTCCATGACATTTACTTTTTGAAGATAATTTCATTTAAATGTTGACCGCGGCTGCGTCTTAGGTGGTCCATCCGCTTAGTCCAATTTTGGCATTTCCACGTTTTTGAGTAACAGAGACCCAATTGGTGCGAACGGCGACGAATCGAAAATTGGTGGTCATCGTTAACACTGGCCGATACAGCAGCGATATTTTCTTCAGTTCGCACTCTACGTAAGCGTGTTGGTGGTTTAATGTCCAACAATGTAAATTTGGTGCGAAATTTAGTCACAATAGCCCGAATAGCCGCTTCAGTGGGTCGATTAAACTGACCATAAAATGGAAGCGCGCAATGAACTTTCTTAACAGAGCACGCATTTTGATAATAAAATTCAATAATTTGCAAGCGTTGTTCGTTTGTAAGACGATTCATGATGAAATGTCAAAGCATACTGAGCATCTTTCTCTTTGACACCATGTCTGAAATCCCACTTGATCTGTCAAATACTAATGCATGAAAATCCTAACCTCAAAAAAATCACTCTTTATAAGAATATTTATTTTTTGATTTTAAATAAATAATGGTTTGAAATAATTAAAATATTATATTTATTTATAAAATTATTCTTTCAATGTCTGTAATTGTTTTGGTTTGGCTATATTAAAAATTTATATTTTCCTGTAATATAACTGCACTTCTACGAAAACCTACAACTTCTGTGGAATGCAATCCATGGTGGAGGATATATAAAGTTCGGCCCGCCGTTTTTACTTGTTAGTAATTGCCTAGTTTCTACTTGTCAAATGTCAAAGAATAAAGGATTCAAAAGTGACAGCTACCGAAATACCGGGCGATTCAAAATAACATCTCTTGTTGGAAAACCCTGTACATTCGTATTTCAGGAATCGGTATAGTATCTGTTCACCAATCTTATTTAAAACACTACGAGGGGCAATTTTGTGAAACATTTTAACCCTCTAGTTTCACAATACAGTGGTCTTTTTGGCCTCTTTCGTGCATAAGGCTAAAAAACACCTCTGAAACAGGGGTTCCACGAGTCAAAATGTTCTACAAAAATATTTGTAAATCTCTGAATACACCAAATCTCACAACTCAACTTAAATGGCAGAAATAAGTTAAAACTTAAAATTTATTGTTGGGTTATTTTTATACTTTTTCCGAAATGTTGCTAAACTGTCCCACAAAACTGTATTTTAAGGGGGTGGTATGAATGGAAAAAATATTCTACATCAAATTTCACTGATAACAGCATGCTACGCAATCGCTCTATACAGATGGATGATAGATGATATACGTCTGAAACTATGGGCTAAATTGAGTTCATTGACGTTTTTAGATTTCCTTTTCCTCATCCTGTTGTTCCTTCACAGGACTACAAATTTCCAAAGGATGCAATTTTCAAAAATTATTTTAACAAGGAACGAAAGGCTAAAGTCGGTCGGGGCCGACTATATGATACAATTCAATTCGGTAAAAAAGTGAAAACGGGAAGGATTTTTGTAGAATAGAATATATATCCAAACATGGAATGCAGTGACCCACTTACACAAAAGGTTCTTCCAGATCATGTATAACGTGTTATATGATGGTGAAAATACGTGGTATATGGGGCGGAAAAGTCAAGCAGGGAGCGAAATTTGTATGGGGGCTATATATAAATCTGAACTGATCTGATCCATTTTCACCATGGGTGTTGCTAGTGTAAATATAAGAAGATCTGTTAAAATATGTGGTTTATAGAGCAGAAAAAGTCAAATCGGGAGCGAAATTTGAATGGGAGCTATATAAAGGGTGGTTAAATTTTAAGGGCCGATGTTGATTTTGAATAAAACACAAATTACTGAGGAAATTATTTTCATTTCTTTTTTTTATGAAAATATTGGTATGGTCCGATTATGAATGGAACAAAATATCGGCCAAATGACAGCCGCGACCTCGGTGGCACACCTACATCCGATGGTCCAAATTTTCGATAACGCTGAGGCATAATTGAGGTGCTATGCCGTTAATGTGCCGAATTATCTCATCCTTTAGCTGGCTTATCGACGTATACCTTTTCTTTCAAATAACCCCAAAGAAAGAAGTCAAATCACATGATCTTGGCGGCCAATTGGCATCGCCACCACGTGAGATAACACGGCCATTTAATTTGTCGCGCAAACGAGCAATTGTTTCGTTAGCTGTATGGCAAGTGGCACCGTCCTGTTAACGCCACATATCGTTCACATCCATATCTTCCAATTCGAGTCATGAAAAGTTCGTTATCATCTCACGATAGCGAAGACCATTCACAGTAACTAGCTGACCAGCCTCATTTTGGAAAAAAATACAACCCGATGATGCCGCCAGTCCATAAACCGCACCAAACAGTCACTCTTTGTGGGTGCATTGGTTTTTTGACAATCACTACTGGATTATCATTCGCCCAAAATGCGGCAATTCAGCTTAATGACGAATCCACTGAGGTGAAAATGTGCCTCATCACTGAAGATGATTTTCTTCGAGGTGCACGAATGCATTTTGATTTGAACGCCCATTTTCATAATAAGCCTGAATAACTTTAACGCGTTGCTTACACAATCGAAATCTTTCCATGGTTCAAATTGAGTTAGTCTGAAATTGAGAAATGTCAAATGAAATGCAGAAATGTGGTTCATATTCAAAATCGGCCCTTACAATTTAACCACCCTTTATTAGTATACCCTACACCACTTCGTGGACTAGGGTATTATAAGTTAGTTTTCCGCCAAATGTTTGTAACGCCAAGAAATAATCGAGCTAGACCCACCTTTAAGTATACGGATCGGCTTAGAATCAACAGGTGAATCGATTTAACGATGTCTGTCTGTCCGTCCGTCCGTCTGCTGTCCATCTAAGCTTTTTTGGCCAAGGACGATCGGTATTGCATTTGGAGGAAATCGGTTCGGATTTAGATATAGCCCCCATACAAATGTCGCTCCCGATTTGACTTTTTCCGCTCTAAAATCCACATATTGTACCCGATTTTCTTTAAAATTGGCACAACATTTTATAATCGAACTAGAAACACCTATGCTGAAAGTGGGTAAGATCGGTTCAGATATAGATATAGCCCCCATACAAATGTCGCTCCCGATTTGACTTTTTGCGCTCTAGAAACGACATATTGTACCCGATTTTCTTCAAAATTGGCACAACATTTCATAATCGAACTAGAAACACCTATGCTGAAAGTAGGTAAGATCGGTTCAGATTTAGATATAGCCGCCATACAAATGTCGCTCCCGATTTGACTTTTTGCGCTCTAGAAACGACATATTGTACCTGATTTTCTTTAAAATTGGCACAACATCTTATAATCCAACAAAAAACACCTATGCTGAAAGTGGGAAATATCGGTTCAGATTTAGATATAATTCCAATACAAATGTCGCTCCCGAATGTTTAACCGATTTTGGCCAAACTTTGCATATTATATTTCACCAATAAACATACATGGTGAAAGCGGGTCACATCGTTCCAGGTTTCAATATACCCCCATACAAATGTCCTTTCCGATTTAACATTTTTTGCCAAACACATACATTTACATGATTCAAAAATCCTCCCCAATTTCACTTTTTTACCGAATTGAATTGTAATGAGATAGAAAGTATACTGTAACATATAAAGGGTGATTTTTTAAGAGCTTGATAACTTTTTAAAAAAAAAAAACGCATAAAATTTGCAAAATCTCATCGGTTCTTTATTTGAAACGTTAGATTGGTCCATGACATTTACTTTTTGAAGATAATTTCATTTAAATGTTGACCGCGGCTGCGTCTTAGGTGGTCCATCCGCTTAGTGCAATTTTGGCATTTCCACGTTTTTGAGTAACAGAGACCCAATTGGTGCGAACGGCGACGAATCGAAAATTGGTGGTCATCATTAACACTGGCCGATACAGCTGCGATATTTTCTTCAGTTCGCACTCTACGTAAGCGTGTTGGTGGTTTAATGTCCAACAATGTAAATTTGGTGCGAAATTTAGTCACAATAGCCCGAATAGCCGCTTCAGTGGGTCGATTAAACTGACCATAAAATGGAAGCGCGCAATGAACTTTCTTAACAGAGCACGCATTTTGATAATAAAATTCAATAATTTGCAAGCGTTGTTCGTTTGTAAGACGATTCATGATGAAATGTCAAAGCATACTGAGCATCTTTCTCTTTGACACCATGTCTGAAATCCCACGTGATCTGTCAAATACTAATGCATGAAAATCCTAACCTCAAAAAAATCACTCTTTAGTCGGCTCCGTCCGTCTTTAGCCTTTCCTTACTTGTTTGGGAGATGCCCATATGTCCATACTTTATAACACAAATGGGGCTCCATTCTGCTCTATTACAGCTCTAGAAACTACATCTTACATCGGATCTTCATCAAATTTTGCAGATCATTCTATGTTTCACCTAGGAATACCTAGCGTGAATGAGAAATATATATATAGGCGCATGTTTTGGCACAGGCTTCAAGTGTTGTTGTAGGCCTTCAATTGACTATATTTACTTTACTCGGAATATCTGCTGGTAAATTGGATCAATTACTTTTTTATTTACCGTATTCATTAAATTTGACTAAAGATGAATTTATAGTATAATTGATATAAACTACATTAAATTGCTCGCATGAAATACTTGGGTTTAGTAATCAAAGCGAGGTATATACGCAGGGAGTGGTGTAGGGTATTATATAGTCGGCCCCGCCCGACTTTAGCCTTTCCTTACTTGTTCTTTCTTTTTTTTTCAGCATTTTTGTGAACGAGACTTGGGGAATTAAATACGAATCATTACATGGCCCAACAACGTATAAAAATAATTGAATTTTACTTTTCAAACTAACAGTCACAATTCACAATATTCAGTCACAATTTGGTAATGAGCAATGAAGTCCATTTCCTATTTAATGGGTAACAACAAGCAAAACTGCTGGATTTGGGCTACGGAAAATCCAAGAGCAGTTCATCGGCGACAATCACAAGCACTTAAGTGTACTCTTTGGTGCGGTTTATCATCCGAAAGGATAATTGGCCCATATCTTTTGAAAATGAAAGTTGTGTCTCAATCTCTGTTAAGGAAAATATGCTAAAAAGAACACGTATGTGCGAAGCAGAAAATGGACATCACTTACAGGATATCATTTCTCAAAGCTAATTGCAAAAAATTCCCCAATAATATACTGTATTTAAAAAATATATAATAATCGCATAAAAAAAATTATAAACCATTTAAACCATATAGCTCATTCTGTATATAAAACGCCGCCCTGTATATAAAACTGAACCGATCTAACACATTTTCATCACAGTTTCTAAATTCGTAAGTGCTATGTATAAATCTGAACCGATTGTCTTCAAATTAAATATCGTTCGTCTTTATCCCGAAAAACTTTGTTGTGCAAAGTTTCATTTGGTTATGGCTACAATGGCGACGTGTACATTGATTACAAGAATAGATGGACAGACAGACAGGCAGATTGCCCTTGATTCATGGTATATCTCAACCAATTAATTTAATTTTTGCAAATTTGTTTTTAAACAACCATTTATATTGTATAGGGTGGGCCATGTAACATTTTAAATTTGAACTACCGATTATTTTGACTCTGAAAGGTAGAATAACATTATTTTTATTCCGTTTGTAACACCTTGAAATATCGACCTGAGACCCTATAAAGTATATATATTTTTGATCGTCAATTCTAAGACGACGCCACGTCCGTCATCCCGTCTGTCCGTCTGTTGAAAGCACACTAGCTTCTAAACGAACGGATATAGTCGTAGATCGGTTGGGATTAAAACTGGACGAAATCGGCCCAGAGGGAAAAATTTTTCCCTCACAAGGACTAAAAATACCAAAAATAACCCCTAATATTTTAGAGTATTTAAGCATATATTTTCAATATATTTGCTTCTACTTTCTTGATGTTGTGTATTCCCATTCCCACTATAACAAAAATGTGCAACATAAAGTGATTTTTATTCGTAGGGAGTAAAATGGGGAAAAAGGGATAAAAATGGTACATATTAAACGACAACAGCTAGAATCACGAAATTCGGTGTGTACATTCCTCTAATTGAGTAGATACATAATCTAAAAGTTTCATACGAATTTTTGATTTGAACTGGGATATTGTCCAGGCTCAAGACCATTTTGCTTCTATATTTAATAGAATGCAAATTTTTTTACAAATGGCATGCTGACATTTATTACTTGGCTGCAGACTACCACGATCATGATTTCGACCATGTCAAAAGTCTTTTCAAGTGGCTTCGCAGCGACCTGTCAACATCAAAACCGGCCTCTATAAGGAGATGATTCTCACAAACGAACGAGAAGCACAACTCACTTGCCGAATTTGCGTTTAAAAAATCGCACCAAGTAATAAAGCACACATGCCATCTTAAAGCATCTCATTGAGTTGCATATGTAAGTATGTGTATATGCAGTTTCATACGAATTTTAAAAAGTGACTTCAGGAATGTGGTTTTCTACCCCGCAAAATGGTACTTATTTTGCAAAACACGTAAAGACCTTTGAAAATCACCAACATTTTCAATTTTTCAATACTTTAGAATCATCGGGATGCAAGCCATTAAAACATATACACTTTTAAACACTGTTTCAATCCATTCATCACTAGTTTCTTTCCTGTCATTAATAATGTTTTCTCTAACAAAAAAAAACATCCATAGAATTAAAAATTGCAACTATTTTATTACTTATGGGACCATAAGACATCAGTATCAATTTTTTAATTTAAAAAGTATTCGTTGTCATCCATCCATCTATCCATTTCGAGACAATTTTTTTGTTCTTACAATAATTCCGCCTTTCAAACTGTCAACGAAAAATTATCCGATAATATTGTCCGTGGACTATTTGTCGATTTAATTTAAAAGACAACAAGGACAGCGACGACAAAAGTGAAGGATAAATAGAAACGAAACGGAACGCTTAATGCTTAACGTCCAACGAAATTTACTTCTGTCCGTGCGTTCTTTGAATACGAATCATCATCATTATCATCATCTTCATCTACATCATCATTCTACCGTAAATTGATAGATTAGTTCCACAAGTCGTGTAGCCAAATAATTTCGTATTCCCTTGTGGTCATCGAAAAAAAAATTGGAACAAAAATCCTACCCTCCCCCACCAGACAAAAGAAAAAGCCCAAAGTCGCAGAAACAAATGGAAATGCGTACGTGAGAATTTGCCAAGACCTGAGGTTTATTCTTAAAGGCCAGCATCGTTCACGCTACTCAAGGGTATTTTTAGCTGCTGCCAAATTATTTGTTTTGTTTTCCAAGAGCTGTCGTCTTTCTGTGCGAAAAGATTTTGAGAATAATGAAACTCATTGTTCATCGATTTCCAGGAAATTTATTAAATTGGGGGTATCGATAGGGCACAGTGGTTGCTACAATACAATAATAAAGAGTTCATAAATGTTGTCTGATTGTTTCATAAAATTTCTCATTCAGAAATTTTTCTGTGAAGCTTTATTTTCTGGCGAGAGTAGAAGATTCATGAATCTGATTCATTGCTGCAACAAACTATTTCAGTGTAATTAATATCGAATTTACGTTTTACCTTTCAATCATATCTACTGTTGGCTACGTTTTATTTATGTTATACTAGCTGATCCCCCCCCGCTTCGCCAGGCAATCAAATAAACAAATGGTAAAATTAAAATCTACTTTCATATTGATTTTTCTCCTGATCGGTAATATATGTACCAATTATAATCAAGGTACTTCCCTGAGATACTAAAGAAATGGATGTGTTCCATGGAGAACGTTAGTTTATGGCGAATAATTCAAATCAAATTGATTTTTTGTTAAGTGTGATTCTCCTCTTTCCATTACCTAAACAAAAAACTTCATTCGCAAGAAGAAATTACTTAATCGAATAGCTGGAATTCAAATATACTACATTAAAAACACATAGAAAATCAATCAAATTGTTCACTAATCAAACAACACAAAAACTAACAAGGAATAAGGCGTTAAGTTCGGCCGGGCCGAATCTTATATACCCTCCACCACGGAGTGCATTCCACAGTATTACCAGCATATTAAAGGATGTCGACATAGAAGTACAGAACCATATTACGAAAATTGTGATATGTTTATGCACATTACTATATTTGATTACTATTTCAAACTATAATGTATAATTATGCGCACTGTTTAAAATCTACTACTACATATAATAAAATGTGAACATGCCTAAATATTAGGCGATTGTCAATCGCCATTAGAAAGAAGCATTTTCAGATACAGACAAAGTGATAAGAAAAGTATAAATTTTAAAGATAACCCTTTTTCGAGTCTTCATAGTCAGATGTTTAAACCGAATTTCATGATTACAACTTCAGCGGTTTGGTAGGTCCCATTCTTATCCCTCTTTTTAATTATATCCCTTAAAAGTACAAATTTCGAAAAATCCCTCTATTTTACGTGTCTATGCAATTAGAGGAATGACACACCGAATTTCATGATTCTAGCTGTTGTCGTATCATTGGTACCATATTTTATCCATTTTTGTCCCATTCCGCCCGCTAAAACTTTTATCTTCTTTGTGGTGCTTCCAAGCTACAAGAGGAATGTCCGCAACAAATTTCAAATGTATGAAAATCAGAAATTTAACTAATAAGCCAAGGCTACCAATATTTGTATACTATGTATATATATAATGGAAATAATACTTCAACTCATAAAGTAAATATAAGGGAGCAATCATAAATACCCTAAATATTGGGGGATAGAGAGTGTATTTTCAGCTACTGTCGTTTGGTTGGTTGTATTTCCATCCTATTTTAATTTCAAAAGTATAAATTTTGAAAATACCTTATCTCTCACGTACGCAACTTCATGATTCTACCCTTTTTTGTCGTAAAAGCAACCAAATAAAGTACGAATTTGGAAAAAAATATTTTACGTGGCTATGCAGACAGAGGAATGTATACACTGAATTCCATGATTCTATCAGCGGTCATTTTGTTGGTACCATTTTTATCCCCTTTTTCCAATTTTGCCCCCTCAAGAGTACGACTATCTAAAATCTCTTTATTTTACGTATCTACACAATTAGTGGGATGTACACACTGAATTTCATCATTCTAGCTGTATTCGTTTAGTTGGTAATATTTGTATCCCCTGTAGCCATTGTATCGTGTCTACACAGTCAGAGGAATGTATACTCCGAAATTCATGATTCTAGCTGCTGTCATTTGGTAGGTACTATTTTTATCCCCTTTTACCATTTTAACCCCAAAAAGTACGAATTTTAGAAAGTTCTTTTATTTTACGTGTCTACGCAATCAGAGGAATGTATATATCGAATTTCACTATTCTAGGTGCAGCCGTTAGGTTGGTCCTATTTTTATCCCTTTAGCCCCATTTAACCCCTTAAAAGTACGAATTTAGAAAAAATACTCTTATATTATGTATCTACTCTGTTAGAGGAATGTACACGCCAAATTTCGTGTTTCTACCTGTTGTCGTTTGATAGGTACCATTTTTATCCCTTTTTGTCCCATTTCGCCCCCTAAAAATAAAAATCACTCTATGGTACCCTTTTATGCTATAAAGGGAATGCGCATTACAAATATCAAGTAAATAAAGGGTGATTTTTTAAGAGCTTAATAAATTTTTTTTTAAAAAAAACGCATAAAATTTGCAAAATCTCATCTCATCATTTACTTTTTGAAGATAATTTCATTTAAATGTTGACCGCGGCTGCGTCTTAGGTGGTCCATTCGGAAAGTCCAATTTTGGGCAACTTTTTCGAGCATTTCGGCCGGAATAGCCCGAATTTCTTCGGAAATGTTGTCTTCCAAAGCTGGAATAGTTGCTGGCTTATTTCTGTAGACTTTAGACTTGACGTAGCCCCACAAAAAATAGTCTAAAGGCGTCAAATCGCATGATCTTGGTGGCCAACTTACCGGTCCATTTCTTGAGATGAATTGTTCTCCGAAGTTTTCCCTCAAAATGGCCATAGAATCGCGAGCTGTGTGGCATGTAGCGCCATCTTGTTGAAACCACATGTCAACCAAGTTCAGTTCTTCCATTTTGGGCAAAAAAAAGTTGGATATCATCTCACGGTAGCGCTCACCATTCACAGTTACGTTACGATTCGCATCATCTTTGAAGAAGTACGGTCCAATGATGCCACCAGCCCATAAACCGCACCAAACTGTGACTTTTTCTGGATGCATTGGTAGCTCTTGCAATGCTTCTGGCTGATATTCACTCCAAAATCGACAATTCTGCCTATTTACGTACCCATTGAGCCAAAAATGAGCTTCGTCGCTGAACACAATTTCTTTCTTTCTGAACTTTCTTAACAGAGCACGCATTTTGATAATAAAATTCAATGATTTGCAAGCGTTGCTCGTTAGTAAGTCTATTCATGATGAAATGTCAAAGCATACTGAGCATCTTTCTCTTTGACACCATGTCTGAAATCCCACGTGATCTGTCAAATACTAATGCATGAAAACCTAACCTCAAAAAAATCACTCTTTACAAGCTATTATGTTCAAAAAACATGCTGAAATACTCTAAATATTAGGGCTATTTTCAGTCCTTGTGAGGGAAAAATTTTTCCCTCTGGGCCGATTTCGTCCACTTTCAATCCCAACCGATCTACAACCATAAGACACATTTAGGACAAATTTAAACCTCCTAGCTCACTTCGTTCGGACGCTATCGTGCTTATATCGTGCTATATCGTCTTAGAATTTTACCACGACCCAGAATATATATACTTTATGGGGTCTCCGACGAATATTTCAAGGTGTTACAAACGGAATGACAAAGTGAATATACCCCCATCCTGGAGGTGGAGGGTATAAAAACATTATATAATTTCCGCTTTCTTGACTTAAGTCGGCTGTTGACGAATGAATATTTCTCTTTTTGTAACCTTTCTTTACTATGCTGCTATGAAAATCCATAGAAAAAGTGTAATCTTACAAAATTCAAATCAAAAATACCCCAACTTTCAAATTCCGCCCATTTGTATATTGTTTAAGCAGGTTACAAATAAATTAATTCACACAACAGTATAGGAATCTCGGTGTCGAATATACTCAAAACAGGTTTTAATTTCGTATGGGAAGAGTCACGGCCACTTTCCGCCCATCTTTGCACAACTATTTACAGTAGATCAAAACACACAAAATTTCAGCACTCTAGGTGTCATAGAACTGACCATATTCGAAAATATGTTTTAACTTCGTATGTGAGGTATCATGCCCACTTTCCCAATACCGCCCATTTTTGGCACAACTACGCACATTGATGCTGGATGCACTCACATAAAATTACAGTATTGTATCTGCCATAGAACGGAATATATTCGTAAATGGGTTTTAACTTCGTATGGGAAGTGCCACGCCCACTTTTCCAATACCGCCCCTTTTTGGCACAACTGTGAAGACTAATAATTAATGAACTTTCACAAAAATTCAAGACTCTAGCTGCAACAGTATTCGAATATGCTAATTTATAAAAAACGAAGAAATCCCCAATTTGGGTGGGATGTGCCACGCCCACTGAAAATATCAAAAAATTATATAGGCTATTTTCACCACCGGTTCAGCATGAACATACTGTGAAAATTTCAAGAATATCGGTTCAGTAGTTTAGGCTGCTATAAAGAACAAACAAACAAACTTACAAACACAGATTCATTTTTATATCTAAAAATCAAATGGTAAAATTAAAATCAGGTTTCATATTGATCTTATCATATTGATATTATCGTGGTTAGTAATATATACGTTCCAATTTTCAGCCATCCAGCTTAAAAACACTATTGTCACGCCCACTAAACGAAAATCCAAATTTCGGCATCATATTTATCATTCTCGTGGTCGGTAATATACATGTACTAATTTTCAGTCTTCTAGCTCTCAAAACGCTTTTGCCACGCCACGCCCACTCCGCCCACAAAACGAAGATCCAAATTTCGGCATAAAATTGATCTTATAATATATATGTACCAATTTTCAGTCTACTACCTCTCAAACACACTTTTGCCACGCCCCACCGCCCTCGAAACGAAAATTCAAAATCCGGCATCATATTTATCTTTCTCGTGGTCAGTAATATATGCGTTCTAATTTTCAGCGTTCTAGCTTAAAAAACACTTTTGCCACGCCCCAACGCCCACGAAAATCCAAATTTCGGCATCAAATTGATCTTTATCGTGGTCAGTAATATACATGTACCAATTTTCAGTCTTCTAGCTCTCAAAAACGCTTTTGCCACGCCCACTCTGCCCACAAAACGAAAATCTAAATTTCGGCATCATATTTAGCATTCCTTCCAGACCTGCATCTATCTGTACTGAAAATTTCAACAACATCGGTTCAGCCGTTTACACGTGATTGCGGAACAAACAAACAGACGGACTTACACTAAGGTTTTATAATATTAATAGGGATTTTTCCAAAAAAAAAATAAAGATGATTATATAAATATCATTTGACTTGATAGCATAGTCTTTCTGTCTGTCTGAATGCACCCTTACCTGAGACATTTATAATATTTTTTAATGTACATACATGTGTGTAATAAATATGTTTCCCCTCTTATTGGAAATACATATTCATTATTCTTCGCAACAGAATGCATTGTCTCTGTCAAAGGAATAGTAACGAGACGTTCTCAAATATCCAGCTTCCTTACACTTGGAACACTTTCTCGAGCATAACCTGCCATCTGTCATAGGATGCTTTTGAATGCAACATATGTTCCATTACAATATTTCTTTTTGTTTAACAAACATCCATACAAATTTCTATGACTACACACATACATGTGTAAGTGTATGTGCATGTGTGTGTCGAATGAAATTGATTCATGGACTTGCCGGATGTTCCTGTATAAATTCGTCTCTTGAAATATTGCCAACAGCCTTACGAGGCTTTTAAGCTATTCCTCTTTTACGCTCTGGAGGGGAAAAAGGCTTCGTTCGTACGACAGGCAATTTAGGATGAAAATGCCTGTGGAAACATTTCACAGAAGTTAAAGTCTTTAAATGGAATGGAATTGATTGAACAATATATCCAAAACCACTTTCTTCATTCCTTTCAATGTCATTTACTGCAAAATGTCAAATGTACAGTAGGGCGTATCGATGGGCAATAAATTAACGTGTAATTCCTAATAAAGACAATGATTAAGAAGCGCACTAATGGCTATGTTTAAAGCGTTTTTAGTCTAAATACGCACTCATGGCCGTACCATTAGAGATAGTGCCCTGGAGTCTGAAGCATATTCAAGATAACTCTATGGATAATAAATTGCTCATTTTGTCATACCGTCTGCAACACCTTGAAATATTCATCGAATACTGTGAAAGGAGTCCAGAAATCAATTCAAATATTTTTCCCAAACTTAGTTTAAATTCGAAGATGAGTGGAATTACCACGCCCCTTCAAATTTAAATTTTATTCGATTAATCAAATATTTGTTCGAAATATCAGAAATGACCGATTTACGAATAACGAATAATTCAATTAATCCGTACCAAATAGTCGAACATTCGAAATGTGATACTACCAAACATTTTTTTACCGAAATATCATTTTGGAAAGTAAAGGGTGATTTTTTTAAAAGCTTTTGGAATGTTTTTCAAAAAAAAAAAAAAAAACATAAAATTCAGACAAATGCATGAAATCTTTATTTGAATCGATAGTAGGGTCCATATAATTTAATGTTTGAAGATTATTTCATGCAAATGTTGACCTTGACTGCGCCTCAAATGGTCCATCCGCTTAGTCCAATTTTGGCATTTCCACGATTTTCCAAATGCTGCGATATTTTCTTCAGTTCGCACCCTACGTAAGCGTGTTGGTGGTTTAATGTCCAACAATGTAAATTTGGTACGAAATTTAGTCAAAATTAAATGCATGCTTTGCTAGCTCAGAGTACAAAAGCCTATTTGGAGTTGAAAACGTTGCAGAGTATCCTGTCACTGAAAGAGAAAATATTGTCGCGGAAATTAGACTTTTGTCCGAACTGAACGAAAAAATAAAATAGTACAAATTCCAGCAAAAACCCGAAAAGTAGATTCGAATGACATACAAGATGTTTTTGTACCCTACACCACTTCGTGGACTAGGGTATTATTATAAGTTAGTTTCACGTCAAATGTTTGTAACACCAAGAAATAATTGAGCTAGACCCACCTTTAAGTATACGGATCGGCTTAGAATCACCAGCTGAATCGATTTAACGATGTCTGTCTGTCCGTCCGTCCGTCTGCTATCCATCTAAGCTTGTTCGCACTCTACAGGTCGCAATGGTGGTCCGATTGTTATGAAATTTGGCAGAAGTTACTTTTTTTGGCCAAGGAGATTGGTATTGAATTTGGAATTTGGAAGAAAAGCGGTTCAGATTTAGATATAGCCTCCCTACAAATATCCCTATAATTAACGCTACTACTGCTCTAGAATACACATTTTACATGGGTCATGACCAAATTTTCAGGATCGTGTTATATTATGTTTGATTAAATTTCCCATACAATGTTACATTTAGACTAGAAGCACCTATTTGTAAAGCCATCTATAAGGTCAATGTTTTGGAATAGCCCCCATACAAATGAGCCCCCAGTTTACACTATTATCGCTCTAGAACACACGTCTTACATTGGATCTTGATAAAATTTTGCAGATCATGTTATATTTCAATAATGAATACCTACTTTGAAAGTGATCTATATCGGCCTCATTTCAATTATTACCTCTCTAGGACCCACATTTTACATCGGAAGTTTTTCAAATTTTGCAGATTATATCATATTCATATTTCATACTAAGGATACCTACTTTGAAAGTGATCTATATGGGCCCACTTTTTAATGTAGCGCCCTTACAAATGGCCCCCATTTGTATACCCTACACCACTTCGTGGTCTAGGGTATTATAAGTTAGTTTTGCGCCAAATGTTTGTAACACCAAGAAATAATCGAGCTAGACCCACCTTTAAGTATACCGATCGGCTTAGAATCACCAGCTGAGTCGATTTAACGATGTCTGTCTGTCCGTCCGTCCGTCTGCTGTCCATCTAAGCTTGTTCGCACTCTACAGGTAGCAATTGTTGTCCGATTGTCATGAAACTTGGCAGAAGTTATTTTTTCTGGACCATCGGTATTGAATTTGGAGGAAATCGGTTCAGATTTAGATATAGCTCCCATACAAATGTCGCTCCCGATTTGACATTTTCCGCTCTATAAACGACATATTGTACCCGATTTTCTTTAAATTTTGCAGAACATCTTATAATCCAACTAGAAACACGTATGCAAAAATTGGGTATGATCGGTACAGATTTCGATATAGCCCACATACAAATGTCGCTCCCGATTTGACGTTTTCCGCTCTAAAATCCACATATTGTACCCGTTTTGCTTTAAAATTGGCACAACATCTTATAATCCAACCTATGGTGAAAGTGGGTAAGATCGGTTCAGATTTAGATATCGCCCTCATACAAATGTTGCTCCCGAATGTTTAACCGATTTTGGCCAAACTTTACATATTATATTTTACCAATAAACATACATGGTGAAAGCGGGTCACATCGTTCCAGGCTTCAATATACCCCCATACAAATGTCCTTTCCGATTTAACATTTTTTGTCAAACACATACATTTACAAAATCCTTCCCGATTTCACTTTTTTACCAAATTGAATTGTAATGAGATAGAAAGTCCGTCCGTCTTTAGCATTTCCTTACTTGTTTGAGAGATGCCCATATGTCCATACTTCGGTATAACACAAATGGGGTCCCATTCTGATCTATTACAGCTCTAGAAACTACATCTTACATCGGATCTTCATCAAATTTTGCAGATCATTGTATTTTTCAACGAGGAATACCTACCGAGATTGAGAAATATATAGGCCCATGTTTTGGACCAGGCCCAAAATGTAGTTATAGGCCCCCTTTTGAAATGGCGGTCAGATTCATCCTATTACTACTGTATAATTTGTATTTGTCTGTCGGATAATTGGATCAAGTACCATATTATTAACCATATTCGTTAAATATGACTAAAGATGAATTTATAGTATAATTTATATGAACTACATAAAATTGCTCCCATGAAATAAATGGGTTTAGTATTCAAAGCGAGGTACATACGCAGGGAGTGGTGTAGGGTATTATATAGTCGGCCCCGCCCGACTTTAGCCTTTCCTTACTAGTTGTATTTGTATAATATTATTTTGCATTTTGTATTATATTTCAACTAAGAAGACATATTATGAAAGTCAAATATATGGGTCTATATTTTGGTATGACCTCCATACAAATTGGGCCCCCATTCTACTCTTTTGCATCTCTAGAACCCACATCGTGCATTAGATCTCGATATATTTGTGTACATCATGTCATATTTCAACTAAGAGTACCTACTTTGAAAGTGATCTATATGGGACCACTTTTTAATGTGTAGCTCTTACAAATGGCCCCATTTTAATTTTTACCCCTCAAGAACGCAATTTTTACATCGGATTTTTTTTAAATTTTGCAGATTATATTATATTTCAACTAAGAATACAAAGTCAAATATATGTGTCCATACTTTGGAATAACCCAAATGGGGCCCCCATTCTACACTAATACAGCTCTAGAAACTACGTCTTACATCGGATCATGATATATTTCAACTATGAATACCTACCGTGAATGAGAAATATATAGACGGATTTTGCCACGCCCCTTCCAATACACCCCTATGGTACCTCCCACACAAAGTGTCATAAAATTTGATTACAATATAACCAACATAACATCCATACGGGTAGTCCAAATCATTTGCAATTTGATATTTGAAAATGTTTTCATATTCACTTTAAACCTAAAAAGCACTTGCGCTTTACCCACGACCCTTCTTGTACTTCCCGCACATTTGTCTATCCTAGGTAACATTAAATCTTCACAACTTCAATACTGGTGCATGGAATGGGAGCTATATATAAATCTGAACCGATCTGACCTATATTCACCATGGTTGTTTCTAGTTTAAATATAAGATGTTTTGCCAAATCTGAAGACAATCTGATACAATATGTGGTTTCTAGAGCGGAAAAAGTCAAATCGGGAGCAAAATTTGTATGGGAGCTAAATATATAAATCTGAACCGATCTGACCTATATTAACCATGGCTGTTTCTAGTGGAAATGTAAGATGTTTTGCCAAATCTGAAGACAATCTGATAGAATATGTGGTTTCTAGAGCGGAAAAAGTCAAATCGGGAGCGAAATTTGTATGGGGGCTATATCTAAATCTGAACCGATTTAATCCATTTTCAACACAGATGTTTCTAGTAGAATTATAAGGTAATGCAAGGTAATATGAAGCAAATCAGGAGAAATATGTGGTCTCTAGAGCGGAAAAAGTCAATTCGGGAGCGAAATTTGCATGGGAGCTATATATAAATCTGAACCGATCTACCACATTTTTAACACAGGTGTTTCTAGTTGAAATATAAGATGTTTTGCCAATTTTAAAGAAAATCTGTTGTAATATGTGGTATCTAGAGTGAAAAGGGTCAAATCGGGAGTGAAATTCGTATGGGGACTATATCTAAATCTGAACCGATTTTCAAATTAAATAGCGTTCGTCCTTGAACCGAAAAACTTCGTTGTGCAAAGCTTCATTTGGTTCTGTCTACAATTGCGACCTGTATCGTGATTACAAGAATAGATGGACAGACAGACGGACAGACAGACTGACAGACGGACATTGCTAAATCGATTCAAAAAGTGATTTTAAGTCGATCGGTATAATTAACAATGGGTCTATCTCGTTTCCTTTTGGGTGTTACAAACAAATGCACAAAGACATAATACTCCTGTGGAGTGTATAAAAATATTTTCAAAAATTCTCAAATCGCAAGAATCGATTAGAAAAATTGTTGGTATATTTTTAGCTTCATATGTTGAATTCTTACTCAGAAAGTACTGCCACATTCCTGCGGTAAATATATAATGAAATGAAATTTTTCGTAAAAATCCTATATTTTGGATAATATTTTCGCGTTTGGAGGTAATTTTAGGGGAAGTCCAATATGCCTATTATTACGATGATTTGGCATAGGGAACCTTTTGTTCAAGTATAGGATGTGTACAGATATTTTAATTAAAAACTACCAGGAACATTTTAACACTCGATTTGGATTAAAGGTATTTTCAGTCCTTGTGAGGGAAACTTTATTCCCTCTGGATTTATTTCGTCCATTTTCGTATCCCAACCGATCTATAACTATAGGGTGAGCAATTTAAAATTTTAAATTTGAACTACCGATTACTTTGACTTTGTTTCATTCATTTTTATTTTTATTTTCAGGTTTATGTTTGACATTTGGAAACTGGGACGAACAAAATTGGGAAATATTAAAAATTTACTTCCAAAGAAATGAGTCTTTGCGCAAACTGTTAGAAATTTACGTGGAAAAATTTCGAGCAGAGATCGGCCTTCAGTTTAGCCTTCATGAAGCTCATTTTCATCTCGGTGGCTATGTCAATAATCAAAACTGCCGCGTATGGGGTTCAGAGAACCCACACGTGACTATTGACTGTTTGGTGTGGACTTTGGGATGTACTAAAAAATTGGGTTGATCGCCATTAATATGCTTTTATATGATCTAAATAATGGAAAAAAATCTTTTATATTTTAAATTAATTTATATACTTTAATACTATTTTCAATTTGATACAAAAATCACATTGTATTTTTGCTAATATTAAACAAGTAAGAAAAGGCTAAAGTCGGGCGGGGCCGACTATATGATACACTCCACTTTCTATACGAATACAATTCAATTCGGTAAAAAACTGAAAACGGGAAGGATTTTTGCATGTTTCCTAATCATAGACTGATATGATATGTCAAATCGAGACGAATATTTGTATCGGGGCTATATCCAACATGGAATAAAGTGACTCACTTGCACAATAGGTTCTTCCAGTTCAAGTATAACGTGTTATACGGTGAAAATACATGTTTTCTGGGGCGGAAAAAGTCAAGTCGGGATTGAAATTAGTTTGGTAGCTATATCTAAATCTGAACTGATCTGACCCATTTTCACCATGGGTGTTTCTAGTTGAAATATAAGATATTTTGCAAGACTTGAAGAAGATATGTAAAAATATGTGGTTTATAGATTGAAAAAAGTCAAATAGGGAGTGAAATTTGTGTGGGAGCTATATATAAATCTGAACCGATCTGATCTGATCCAATTTCACCATGGGTGTTTCTAGTGGAAATTTGAAGAAGATTTTTTAAAATATGTGGTTTCTACAGCAGAAAAACTCAAATCTGGAGCGAAATTTGAATGGGAAATCTGAACCGATCTGACCTATTTTCACCACAGGCGTTTCTAGTTTAAACGTAAGATGCCAAATTTGAAGACCATCTGATAAAATGTGTACTTTCTAGAGCGGAAAAAACACATATAATTTGTATGGGAGCTATATGTAAATCTGAACCGATCTAACACATTTTCACCACAGATGTTTCTAGTTGAAATACGAAAAGTTTTGTTAATTTTGAAGAAAATCTGTTAAGATATGTGGTATCTAGAGTGAAAAGAGTCAAATCGGTTGGCTATATCTAAATCTGAACCGATTTTCTTCAAATCGACTCTGAAAGTGATTCTAGCCGATCTGTATAATAAACGACGGGTCTACCTCGTTTCCTTTTGGCTGTTACAAACAAATGCACAAAGACATAATACCCTAATGAAGGGCATACAAATAATATAAAAGATGGCATTTTTGGTAATATTAAAAAACAGATTTGGACGGTTTCACCGGTTTTATCAAAAATTAAAAAAACGAAACCTGATTTTTTTCAAATTACAGACATTATTCTAAAGTAATATTGTAGAACATCAGATGCTTACTATGTATTCTTTCCAGACAGTCGACTGCTTCCTTATTTGCAATTTGTAATGTCTTTGTATGTAAATTTACCACAAATTGGATGGCCTTTATCGATGTTTCTCTAATCAGTGCTGTATATATTGATTAATATTTTGACCATTTCTTTCTACTCCCAGATAAATCAAGGGTGACGAGCTACCCAAATGACTTCATATTGTATTTCGATGGGATATTCATTGTCGATGCATTCAATGTGGCCATTACTTCAGTTTCTAGTCATATAGAAACGATAACAATGCGAGTACGTCCATCTTTGTCCGTTGCCAATAAGAAAGAGCAACAAAGAAAAGTTGACTTTTTTGATTTCATGCAGCAAGTAACAACCAAGTTTTCTTATTGTTTTGGATACTTTCTGGTCATGTTGGATATGGAGATTGAGAGATGTCCAGTTTTTGTGTTTGTCAGTTAGCAAAGGAAACTGCTAAAAAAATGTTGCATTTGTAAGTTGCTATGGCATGTCCGATTCAAACAATCATTGGCCAAATGGAGAAATATTTCGAGAGTTCCAGAACTAGGCAAAAATATTTCATATTGAACTGGGATATTGTCCTGGCTCAAGACCATTTTGCTTCTATATTTAATAGAATGCAAATTTATTTACAAATGGCATGGTGACATTTATTACTTGGCTGCAGACTACCACGATCATGATTTCGACCATGTCAAAAGTCTTTTCAAGTGGCTTCGCAGCGACTTTTCAACATCAAACCCGGCCTCTATAAGGAGATGATTCTCACAAACGAACGAGAATCACAACTCACTTGCCGAATTTGCGTTTAAAAAATCGCACCAAGTAATAAAGCACACATGCCATCTTACAAGCATCTCATTGAGTTGCGTATGTAAGTATGTGTATATGCAGGTATAGTTACCCAGCAATACTTCTGCCGTGCCAACGCTCATTTGTCTTAGTTTTTTCGTTTGCATTTTTTTGGTCTGTAATCAATATTTGATTTGAACTGGGATATTGTCCTGGCTCAAGACCATTTTGCTTCTATATTTAATAGAATGCAAATTTATTTACAAATGGCATGGTGACATTTATTACTTGGCTGCAGACTACCACGATCATGATTTCGACCATGTCAAAAGTCTTTTCAAGTGGCTTCGCAGCGACTTTTCAACATCAAACCCGGCCTCTCATTCTCACAAACGAAATATAGAAGCAAAATGGTCTTGAGCCAGGACAATATCCCAGTTCAAATCAAATATTGATTACAGACCAAAAAAATGCAAACGAAAAAACTAAAAATATTTCATATTTTCAAAGGACTTCTCTCATTGACATTCAAACATCTCCCTGAGAAAATCAGCCAGAAAAACCAGCAAAAGAGAGTTTGTAGTTTTTAGTCTTATTGGTCCTTATTGGTCCTTATGTATTGCTACTTCCCTACCCTTAAGAACGTCTCTTTCATCATTCAGACAAGAATAGCATTTGCTCAGTGCTTAGCTTTTGATCTGATTTCTATTAATAGAGTGGAATATCGAATTAGTTTACACCTGTGGATTAGCATGGCACGTATGCATGGTACTGTTGAGGGCAGTCATTTGATACCTTCCAATGTTGAATTTACAATTTTCAAGCGTATACATTAGATGGAAGCAGGACAAGTTATTCCTTTTTCAGACTAGTGGCTCACAGTGGTTCAGAATCAAAATCCATCGGCCAAAATTCAAAATTAACATTAAAAATCGGGCAATCGGATATATTTCAGAAATCGGCCCAAAGTTGACTACTTTTCGTATTTTTTGATTTTAAAGAAAATTAATTATACACACCACGAGAGTATTATGTCTTTGTGCATTTGTTTGTAACACCCAAAAGGAAGGGAGATAGACCCATTGTTAATTATACCGATGGACTTAGAATCACTTTTTGAATCGATTTAGCAATGTCCGTCTGTCTGTCCATCTATTCATGTAATCACAATACAGGTCACAATTGTAGACAGAACCAAATTAAACTTTGCACAACGAAGTTTTTCGATACAAGGACGAACGCTATTTAATTGGAAGAAAATCGGTTCAGATTTAGTTATATCCCCCATACGAATTTCACTCCAGATTAGACTCTTTTCACTCTAAATACCACATATTACCACATTTTCAAAATTGGCAAAACATCTTATATTTCCATTAGAAACACCCATGGTGAAAATGGCTCAGATCGGTTCAGATTTATATATAGCTCCCATACAAATGTTGCTCCCGATTTGTCTTTTTGAGTCTAGAAACCACATATTGTACCCGATTTTCTTTAAATTTGGTATAAAACCTTATAATCCAACAAAAAGCACCTGTGGCGAAAGCGGGTAAGATCGGTTCAGATTTAGTTATATCCCCCATACGAATTTCACTTCCGATTTGACTCTTTTTCACTCTACGCTCCCGATTTGACTTATTCTGCTCTAGAAACCATGTATTTTCAACGAACGTAATTTTTTTTAACTTCGTCGAACTGTTTCTCACACATTTTAAGAGATTTTGCGTTCAAATTTGTATACCCTCCAGGATGGTGGTATACTAACTCTGTCATTCCGTTTGTAACACCTTGAAATATCGACCTGAGACCCTATAAATATTCTTGATCGTCATAAAATTCTAAGACGATCTAACCATGGCCGTCCGTCTGTTGAAAGCACGCTAGCATCTAAACGAAAGGAGCTAGGACGTCAAAATTTCCATAAATGTGTCTTATAGTCGTAGATCGGTTGCGATTGCAACTGGGCGAAATCGGTCCAAAGGGAAAAATTTTTGCCTCACAAGCACTAAAAATACCCATAATTACATTATTTAGGCATGGTTTTTCAATATGTCTGCTTGTACTAACTTGATATTGGGTATGCGCATTCCCCCTATAACAAAAAGGCGTACCAAAAAGTGTTGCTTATTCGTGGGGCAAAAAGGGATAAAAATGGTACCTATCAAACGACAACAGCTTTAATTGAGTAAATACATAATATAAAAATATTTTTTCAAAATTCGTACTTTTAAGGGGTAAAATAGGAAATGGGGGGAAAAATGGTACCAACCAAACGGCTGCACCTAAAATAATGAAATTCGGTATATACATTCCTCTAATTTGCGTAAACACGTAAAATAAATAGATTTTTTGAAATCCGTAATTTTTGGGGTTAAAATAGAAAAAGGCGATAAAAATTGTACCAACCAAATGACCGCAGCTAGAGTCATGACGTTCGGGGTATACATTCCTCTGACTGCGTAGACACGAAAAATACAAAGGTTTTTCCAAATTCGTACTTTCAAGGGATAAAATGGGAACAGCGGGATAAAAATGGTACCAACTAAACGGCTACAGCTACAATGATGAAATTCGGTGAGTACATAACTCTAATTATGAAGTCACATAAAATAGAGAGACTTTAGAAAGTCGTCCCTTTAAGGGGATAAAATAAGAAAAAGGGGATAAAAATGGTACCAAACAAATGGCCGCAGCTAGAATCATGGAATTCGGTGTACACATTCGTCTGACTACATAGACAAGCAAAATAAAAATATTTTTCCAAATTTGTATTTTTTTAATTCTTTTTTGAATCATCAAAGTTAGGTTATCTTGCACTTTGTACTTTTGGAATTAAAATAGAATGGAAATACAACCTGTAGTGTTTAACTGCCTGACCCACAATGTCGAAAGAAAATGCATGCGAACGAAAGCCAGTCACTCACTTTCGCATCAAAAAGCGACCCACTATCTTCTGACTTTTCGTTCGCATAGCCTTACGTGTTGTGAGTGAATGAAAATGTTGCCAGATCAAAAAATCCACAAATAATCGCAAATATGCCAAGAAAAAAGCCAATAAGAATACACTTATTTTACATGGAAATACTTATTTTACATGAAAATACCCCTTTAGGAATACAAAGAACGTGGTTGAATGCCTGATGTGTTCTCTGAAACTTAGAGGAAGAAGGGGCTGAAGTAGAGAGGAGAGCAAAAAAATATAAATTAATTTGTTTTGTGTTCTTTATTTATTTATGGAAACGACAGACAAAACACAAGTGAGTGTTTTTGAAATTTTCAATCGCTCAGATGACAGAAAAAACAGTTAGTGGGCCCCGATCTTGTACTGAAATGCTTTCGCATAGATTTTCGTTCGCTTTGTCGTTCTAGTGCCTGTTAGTGGGTCCCAAATCAGCTGTTTGTCGCATGAAAGGCATGCGAACGTTAACGTTCGACATCGTGGGCCAGGCAGCAAGGTTTTTGAAGATTCATGTCTATTTTTATATTTACTTTTTGAATTGACTTGAAGTATTATTTCGATAATATATATAAACGTATTGGCAGCCTTGCCATATAAGCGCGATTTGAAATAATAAGAATTCTACATTTATTTATAAAATTATTTTTTATACCCTACACCACTTCGTGGACTAGTGTTACTATGTTTGTAACACCAAGAAATAATCGAGTTAGACCCACCTTTAAGTATACCGATCGGCTTAGAATCACCAGCTGAGTCGATTTAACGATGTCTGTCTGTCCGTCCGTCCGTCCGTCTGCTGTCCATCTAAGCTTGTTCGCACTCTACAGGTCGCAATTGTCATTTTTTCTGGCCAAGGACCATCGGTATTGAATTTGGAGGAAATCGGTTCAGATTTAGATATAGCCCCCATACAAATGTCGCTCCCGATTTGACATTTTCCGCTCTAGAACCGACATATTGTAACCGATTTTCTTTAAATTTGGCACAACATCTTACAATCCAACTAGAAACACCTATGCAGAAAGTGGGTAAGATCGGTTCAGATTTAGATATAGCCCCCATACAAATGTCGCTCCCGATTTGACTTTTTCCGCTTTAGAAACCACATATTTTACCCGATTTTCTTTAAATTTAGTACAACATCTTATAATCGAACTAGAAACACCTATGGTGAAAGTGGGTAAGATCGGTTCAGATTTAGATATAGCCCCCATACAAATGTCGCTCCCTATTTCACTTTTTCCGCTTTAGAAACCACATCTTGTAACCGATTTTCTTTAAATTTGGCACAACAGCCTACAATCCAACTAGAAACACCTATGAAGAATTTGGGTAAGATCGGTTCAGATTTAGATATAGCCCCCATACAAATGTCGCTCCCGATTTGACTTTTTCCGCTTTAGAAAACACATATTTTACCCGATTTTCTTTAAATTTAGTACAACATCTTATAATCGAACTAGAAACACCTATGGTGAAAGTGGGTAAGATCGGTTCAGATTTAGATATAGCCCCCATACAAATGTCGCTCCCTATTTCACTTTTTCCGCTTTAGAAACCACATCTTGTAACCGATTTTCTTTAAATTTGGCACAACAGCCTACAATCCAACTAGAAACACATATGAAGAATTTGGGTAAGATCGGTTCAGATTTAGATATAGCCCCCATACAAATGTCGCTCCCGATTTGACTTTTTCCGCTTTAGAAACCACATATTTTACCCGATTTTCTTTAAATTTAGTACAACATCTTATAATCGAACTAGAAACACCTACGGTGAAAGTGGGTAAGATCGGTTCAGATTTAGATATAGCCCCCATACAAATGTCGCTCCCTATTTCACTTTTTCCGCTTTAGAAACCACATCTTGTAACCGATTTTCTTTAAATTTGGCACAACAGCCTACAATCCAACTAGAAACACCTATGAAGAATTTGGGTAAGATCGGTTCAGATTTAGATATAGCCCCCATACAAATGTCGCTCCCGATTTGACTTTTTCCGCTTTAGAAACCACATATTTTACCCGATTTTCTTTAAATTTAGTACAACATCTTATAATCGAACTAGAAACACCTATGGTGAAAGTGGGTAAGATCGGTTCAGATTTAGATATAGCCCCCATACAAATGTCGCTCCCTATTTCACTTTTTCCGCTTTAGAAACCACATCTTGTAACCGATTTTCTTTAAATTTGGCACAACAGCCTACAATCCAACTAGAAACACCTATGAAGAATTTGGGTAAGATCGGTTCAGATTTAGATATAGCCCCCATACAAATGTCGCTCCCGATTTGACTTTTTCCGCTTTAGAAAACACATATTTTACCCGATTTTCTTTAAATTTAGTACAACATCTTATAATCGAACTAGAAACACCTATGGTGAAAGTGGGTAAGATCGGTTCAGATTTAGATATAGCCCCCATACAAATGTCGCTCCCTATTTCACTTTTTCCGCTTTAGAAACCACATCTTGTAACCGATTTTCTTTAAATTTGGCACAACAGCCTACAATCCAACTAGAAACACCTATGAAGAATTTGGGTAAGATCGGTTCAGATTTAGATATAGCCCCCATACAAATGTCGCTCCCGATTTGACTTTTTCCGCTTTAGAAAACACATATTTTACCCGATTTTCTTTAAATTTAGTACAACATCTTATAATCGAACTAGAAACACCTATGGTGAAAGTGGGTAAGATCGGTTCAGATTTAGATATAGCCCCCATACAAATGTCGCTCCCTATTTCACTTTTTCCGCTTTAGAAACCACATCTTGTAACCGATTTTCTTTAAATTTGGCACAACAGCCTACAATCCAACTAGAAACACCTATGAAGAATTTGGGTAAGATCGGTTCAGATTTAGATATAGCCCCCATACAAATGTCGCTCCCGATTTGACTTTTTCCGCTTTAGAAACCACATATTTTACCCGATTTTCTTTAAATTTAGTACAACATCTTATAATCGAACTAGAAACACCTACGGTGAAAGTGGGTAAGATCGGTTCAGATTTAGATATAGCCCCCATACAAATGTCGCTCCCTATTTCACTTTTTCCGCTTTAGAAACCACATCTTGTAACCGATTTTCTTTAAATTTGGCACAACAGCCTACAATCCAACTAGAAACACCTATGAAGAATTTGGGTAAGATCGGTTCAGATTTAGATATAGCCCCCATACAAATGTCGCTCCCGATTTGACTTTTTCCGCTTTAGAAACCACATATTTTACCCGATTTTCTTTAAATTTAGTACAACATCTTATAATCGAACTAGAAACACCTATGGTGAAAGTGGGTAAGATCGGTTCAGATTTAGATATAGCCCCCATACAAATGTCGCTCCCTATTTCACTTTTTCCGCTTTAGAAACCACATCTTGTAACCGATTTTCTTTAAATTTGGCACAACAGCCTACAATCCAACTAGAAACACCTATGAAGAATTTGGGTAAGATCGGTTCAGATTTAGATATAGCCCCCATACAAATGTCGCTCCCGATTTGACTTTTTCCGCTTTAGAAAACACATATTTTACCCGATTTTCTTTAAATTTAGTACAACATCTTATAATCGAACTAGAAACACCTATGGTGAAAGTGGGTAAGATCGGTTCAGATTTAGATATAGCCCCCATACAAATGTCGCTCCCTATTTCACTTTTTCCGCTTTAGAAACCACATCTTGTAACCGATTTTCTTTAAATTTGGCACAACAGCCTACAATCCAACTAGAAACACCTATGAAGAATTTGGGTAAGATCGGTTCAGATTTAGATATAGCCCCATACAAATGTCGCTCCCGATTTGACTTTTTCCGCTTTAGAAACCACATATTTTACCGATGGTGAAAGTGGGTAAGATCGGTTCAGATTTAGATATAGCCCCCATACAAATGTCGCTCCCTATTTCACTTTTTCCGCTTTAGAAACCACATCTTGTAACCGATTTTCTTTAAATTTGGCACAACAGCCTACAATCCAACTAGAAACACCTATGAAGAATTTGGGTAAGATCGGTTCAGATTTAGATATAGCCCCCATACAAATGTCGCTCCCGATTTGACTTTTTCCGCTTTAGAAAACACATATTTTACCCGATTTTCTTTAAATTTAGTACAACATCTTATAATCGAACTAGAAACACCTATGGTGAAAGTGGGTAAGATCGGTTCAGATTTAGATATAGCCCCCATACAAATGTCGCTCCCTATTTCACTTTTTCCGCTTTAGAAACCACATCTTGTAACCGATTTTCTTTAAATTTGGCACAACAGCCTACAATCCAACTAGAAACACCTATGAAGAATTTGGGTAAGATCGGTTCAGATTTAGATATAGCCCCCATACAAATGTCGCTCCCGATTTGACTTTTTCCGCTTTAGAAACCACATATTTTACCCGATTTTCTTTAAATTTAGTACAACATCTTATAATCGAACTAGAAACACCTACGGTGAAAGTGGGTAAGATCGGTTCAGATTTAGATATAGCCCCCATACAAATGTCGCTCCCTATTTCACTTTTTCCGCTTTAGAAACCACATCTTGTAACCGATTTTCTTTAAATTTGGCACAACAGCCTACAATCCAACTAGAAACACCTATGAAGAATTTGGGTAAGATCGGTTCAGATTTAGATATAGCCCCCATACAAATGTCGCTCCCGATTTGACTTTTTCCGCTTTAGAAACCACATATTTTACCCGATTTTCTTTAAATTTAGTACAACATCTTATAATCGAACTAGAAACACCTATGGTGAAAGTGGGTAAGATCGGTTCAGATTTAGATATAGCCCCCATACAAATGTCGCTCCCTATTTCACTTTTTCCGCTTTAGAAACCACATCTTGTAACCGATTTTCTTTAAATTTGGCACAACAGCCTACAATCCAACTAGAAACACCTATGAAGAATTTGGGTAAGATCGGTTCAGATTTAGATATAGCCCCCATACAAATGTCGCTCCCGATTTGACTTTTTCCGCTTTAGAAAACACATATTTTACCCGATTTTCTTTAAATTTAGTACAACATCTTATAATCGAACTAGAAACACCTATGGTGAAAGTGGGTAAGATCGGTTCAGATTTAGATATAGCCCCCATACAAATGTCGCTCCCTATTTCACTTTTTCCGCTTTAGAAACCACATCTTGTAACCGATTTTCTTTAAATTTGGCACAACAGCCTACAATCCAACTAGAAACACCTATGAAGAATTTGGGTAAGATCGGTTCAGATTTAGATATAGCCCCCATACAAATGTCGCTCCCGATTTGACTTTTTCCGCTTTAGAAACCACATATTTTACCCGATTTTCTTTAAATTTAGTACAACATCTTATAATCGAACTAGAAACACCTATGGTGAAAGTGGGTAAGATCGGTTCAGATTTAGATATAGCCCCATACAAATGTCGCTCCCTATTTCACTTTTTCCGCTTTAGAAACCACATCTTGTAACCGATTTTCTTTAAATTTGGCACAACAGCCTACAATCCAACTAGAAACACCTATGAAGAATTTGGGTAAGATCGGTTCAGATTTAGATATAGCCCCCATACAAATGTCGCTCCCGATTTGACTTTTTCCGCTTTAGAAACCACATATTTTACCCGATTTTCTTTAAATTTAGTACAACATCTTATAATCGAACTAGAAACACCTATGCAGAATTTGGGTAAGATCGGTTCAGATTTAGATATAGCCCCCATACAAATGTCGCTCCCGATTTGACTTTTTCCGCTCTAAAAACCACATCTTGTACCCGATTTTCTTTAAATTTGGCACAACAGCCTACAATCCAACTAGAAAACACCTATGAAGAATTTGGGTAAGATCGGTTCAGATTTAGATATAGCCCCCATACAAATGTCGCTCCCGATTTGACTTTTTCCGCTTTAGAAACCACATATTTTACCCGATTTTCTTTAAATTTAGTACAACATCTTATAATCCAACTAGAAACACCTATGCAGAATTTGGGTAAGATCGGTTCAGATTTAGATATAGCCCCTATACAAATGTCTCTCCCTATTTCACTTTTCCGCTTTAGAAACCACATATTATACCTGATTTTCTTTAAAATTGGCACACCATTTTATAATCGAACTAGAACCACCTATGCTGAAAATGGGTAGGATCGGTTCAGATTTAGATATAGCCCCCATACAAATGTCGCTCCCAATTTGACTTTTTCCGCTCTAAAATCCACATATTGTACCCCGATTTTCTTTAAATTTGGTACAACATCTTTTAATCGAACTAGAAACACCTATGGTGAAAGTGGGTAAGATCGGTTCAGATTTAGATATAGTCCTCATACAAATGTTGCTCCCGAATGTTTATCCGATTTTGGCCAAACTTTACATATTATGTTTCACCAATAAACATACATGGTGAAAGCGGGTCACATCGTTCCAGGTTTCAATATACCCCCATACAAATGTCCTTTCCGATTTAAAATTTTTTATCAAACACATACATTTACAGGATGCAAAAATCCTTCCCGATTTCACTTTTTTACCGAATTGAATTGTAATGAGATAGAAAGTCCGTCCGTCTTTAGCCTTTCCTTACTTGTTTGGGAGATGCCCATATGTCCATACTTTGGTATAAGCCAAATGTGCCCCATTCTGATCTATTACAGCTCTAGAAACTACATCTTACTTCGTATCTTCATCAAATTTTGCAGATCATGATATTTTTCATATTTGGAAAGGTTGAAGGGTTTCCCGTTTTTTGTAGGGTAACTTTTGCCTGAACGAAATTGCACCCTTGGAAGATAGGATATATTTAGTGCAAAAGTCAGATTCTTTAGTTCCAAAACACAATTTACTCATTTTCTTCTCATTAACTTCTGAAAAGTATGTACACAGATCAAAAGATGAGTAAATTTCCATTATGCTCATGCTAAATTTTATAACAATCGGAGCTCAATATGCACAAAAAACCAAAATAATACCAGATTTAGCAGACAAATCGAATTACTGCACGAAACTGTACTCAGGTGGTACTGCAATTCATTCAGGAGTAAACATTGACAATGTTTTATTGATCGTATACCTAAATTCCAATTAAATTATCCTCAATGTGTATGTTCACACTTCATAAGTAAAATAAATACATTACTTTTAAAATAGAAATATACTTAAGAAACTTTTAAAATTGCTAATATCTCAAAATAATCCTTTGATCCTTGTCTAATTTTGCTTTTTTTACAGAACTCAAAAATGCCTACTAGAACAAAAGTTATCGAATTTTGGCCGATGGATTTTGATTCTGAATCACTGTGTGTCGTAGTTTTCGAACCACTACAATTTACTATAGGGTACATACACTGTCGACTATGCCAACTTTTCAATTTTTCTTTCTTTGACATACTTTCTCGTGATGTCTTTGATTTGAATTCAATGCTTTAATAGGAAAAGCCAAACAACTTCCAAATTGTCTTGAACTTTTTTGCTCGTGTTTCTCTTCGTTTTTTTGTCGCCATGCTACAGTATTCTGCATGGTGTCCGCTGTCATGCAAATTGCCTTTTAGAATGTCCAGTTTTTGTTTATTCTCCCACTTCACCTTTTCGTCACCGCTTTTGTTTCGAAATCAAAGTGTATAAACATTTGCCCGCCCGGTTGGCCGTTTTTTATTATTCCAAGGACGATCTTTCTACTTCGTTTACGGGTAAGAGTATTTTTGGGGCAGTTTAAAATTGTGAATGTGAATAAATTTAAAAGGATTTATCCCTAATTAACATGACATTTAATATAACTAAATTGAAAAGAAATAAAAGTTTGCAGACAGCCGTCCAATAGCGCTTCAGGCACATAGGAAAAATATTGGTTGAATAGATAAGTCAATAAGCAAAATTGGCCTATTTGGCACGATATTCATATAAAGTCAAAGACAACTCGTCTATGGCTGTATAAAATTTCATCAAACAACGTCAAATGAAAGCAGAATTATTTCTAGAAATAAATTATTGATATTTTATATTAAATTTTTGATATTTGTTTATAAAATCATCAAAAACTTCCACATATTTTATCCGATTTGGGTTTTAAAAGATTCCCTGGAAATGTACTGATCGTTGTAAAATTGATCATCAATTGTGAAATACAAGGATTTGAATATACACTTGTGGAAATTTAAATGTCTATAATCCTGCAAATAAAATTATAAGATTTTTTTTCATAAGACACATATAAAATATAAAAATAATGATATTTCGTGAAACTGGGATATTTTCCTGGCTCAAGACCATTTTGCATCTATATTTAATAGAATGCAA
Source organism: Polietes domitor (assembly GCA_947397865.1). Taxonomy (NCBI): domain Eukaryota; kingdom Metazoa; phylum Arthropoda; class Insecta; order Diptera; family Muscidae; genus Polietes; species Polietes domitor. The sequence goes on along the minus strand of OX377622.1, from coordinate 55,267,614 downwards.
ATTTGACATGGAATGACTTATATAGATAGGAAAAAACCAACTTGAAATCAACGAGAAATGGAAATGGAATATTTCAATTTTTTCTCTTCAAATCCGCCACAGTTATGGCTTTCATTAAGGGTACATCTTTGCTTATTATGTGATGTGAAGGGAAACAAGAAAAAAGTAAAAACTGAGTACACAGCATTGTTATTTAGGAACTTAAGTTTAATAAAATATAGATTTGTTTTTGATCAACAATTAATTTTATGATGAGCAAGGATATGTAAAAACATCAATATTTATATAAAATTGAAGTATTAAAATTGTAATGGACCTTATGTCATTAGATCTGTACAAATTGTATGCAATTTTCCCCAGTTTGAGGTACGTGTACACAGAATTTCATGACTATAGTTGCGGTCATTTGGTTGGTATTATATTTATCCCCATTTTTCATTTTAACCCCAAAAAGTAGGAATTTCGAAAAATCAGTTTATTTTACGTGTCTACGCAATCAGAGAAATGTATACACCGAATTTCATTATTGTAGGTGCAGCCGTTTGGTTGGTACCATTTTTATCCCTCTATTCCCATTTTACCCCTTAAAAGTACGAATTGGAAAAAATACTTTTTATATTATGTATCCTCTCAATTAGAGGAATGTACACACCGAATTTCTTGTTTTTAGCTGAAGTCGTTTAATATATACCATTTGTATCCCTTTTTGCCCCATTTCACCCCCTACGAATAAGAATAACTTTATGGTATATTTATACCCTACACCACTTCGTGGTCTAGGGTATTATAAGTTAGTTTCGCGCCAAATGTTTGTAACACCAAGAAATAATCGAGCCAGACCCACCTTTAAGCATACCGATCGGCTTAGAATCACCAGCTGAGTCGATTTAACGATGTCTGTCTGTCCGTCCGTCCGTCTGTCCATCTAAGCTTGTTCGCACTCTACAGGTCGCACTTATTGTCCGATTGTCATGAAACTTGGCAGAAGTTATTTTTTCTGCCCAAGGACCATCGGTATTGAATTTGGAGGAAATCGGTTCAGATTTAGATATAGGCCCCATACAAATGTCGCTCCCGATTTTACTTTTTCCGCATTATAAAGCACATATAGTACCTGATTTTCTTCAAATTTGGCTTAACACCTTATAATCAAACTAGAAACACCTATGCTGAAAGTGGGTAAGATCGGATCAGATTTATATATAGCCCCCATACAAATGTCGCTCCCTATTTCACATTTTCCGCTTTAGAAACAACATATTGTACTCGATTTTCTTTAAATTTGGCACAACATCTTATAATCTAACTAGAAACACCTATGATGACAGTGGGTAAGATCGGTTCAGATTTAGATATAGCCTCCATACAAATGTCGCTCCCGATTTGACATTTTCCGCTCTAGAAACCACATCTTGTAACCGATTTTCTTTAAATTTGGCACAACATTTTATAATCGAACTAGAACCACCTATGCTGAAAATGGGTAAGATCGGTTCAGATTTAGATATAGCCGCCATACAAATGTCGCTCCCGATTTGACATTTTCCGCTCTAGAAACCACATCTTGTAACCGATTTTCTTTAAATTTGGCACAACATTTTATAATCGAACTAGAACCACCTATGCTGAAAATGGGTAAGATCGGTTCAGATTTAGATATAGCCCCTATACAAATGTCGCTCCTTATTTCACTTTTTCCGCTTTAGAAACCTTATATTGTAACCGATTTTCTTTAAATTTGGCACAACATTTTATAATCGAACTAGAACCACCTATGCTGAAAATGGGTAAGATCGGTTCAGATTTCGATATAGCCCCCATACAAATGTCGCTCCCGAATTGACTTTTTCCGCTTTAGAAACCACATATTTTACCCGATTTTCTTTAAATTTGGTACAACATCTTATAATCGAACTAGAAATACCTTTGGTGAAAGTGGGTAAGATCGGTTCAGATTTCGATATAGCCCCCATACAAATGTCGCTCCCGATTTGACATTTTCCGCTCTAGAAACCACATCTTGTAACCGATTTTCTTTAAATTTGGCACAACATTTTATAATCGAACTAGAACCACCTATGCTGAAAATGGGTAAGATCGGTTCAGATTTCGATATAGCCCCCATACAAATGTCGCTCCCGAATTGACTTTTTCCGCTTTAGAAACCACATATTTTACCCGATTTTCTTTAAATTTGGTACAACATCTTATAATCGAACTAGAAATACCTTTGGTGAAAGTGGGTAAGATCGGTTCAGATTTCGATATAGCCCCTATACAAATGTCGCTCCCTATTTCACATTTTCCGCTTTAGAAACCACATATTGTACTCGATTTTCTTTAAATTTGGCACAACATCTTATAATCGAACTAGAAACACCTATGATGAAAGTGGGTAAGATCAGTTCAGATTTCGATATAGCCCCCATACAAATGTCGCTCCCGAATTGACTTTTTCCGCTTTAGAAACCACATATTTTACCCGATTTTCTTTAAATTTGGTACAACATCTTATAATCGAACTAGAAATACCTTTGGTGAAAGTGGGTAAGATCGGTTCAGATTTCGATATAGCCCCCATACAAATGTCGCTCCCTATTACACATTTTCCACTTTAGAAACCACATATTGTACTCGATTTTCTTTAAATTTGGCACAACATCTTATAATCGAACTAGAAACACCTATGATGAAAGTGGGTAAGATCAGTTCAGATTTCGATATAGCCCCCATACAAATGTCGCTCCCTATTTCACTTTTCCCGCTCTAAAATCCACATATTGTACCCGATTTTCTTTGAATTTGGTACAACATCTTATAATCGAACTAGAAACACCTATGGTGAAAGTGGGTAAGATCGGTTCAGATTTAGATATAGCCCTCATACAAATGTTGCTCCCGAATGTTTATCCGATTTTGGCCAAACTTTACATATTATGTTACACCAATAAACATACATGGTGAAAGCGGGTCACATCGTTCCAGGTTTCAATATACCCCCATACAAATATCCTTTCCGATTTCAAATTTTTTATCAAACACATACATTTACAGGATGCAAAAATCCTTCCCGGTTTCACTTTTTTACCGAATTGAATTGTAATGAGATAGAAAGTCCGTCCGTCTTTAGCCTTTCCTTACTTGTTTGGGAGATGCCCATATGTCCATACTTTGGTATAACCGAAATGGGCCCCATTCTAATCTATTACAGCTCCAGAAACTACAACTTACATCGGATCGTCATCAAATTTTGCAGATCATGATATTTTTAAACTAGGAATACCTATCGTGAATGAGAAATATATAGGCCCATGTTTTGGACCAGGCCAAAAATGTTGTTATAGGCTCCCTTTTGAAATGTCGGTCCGATTCATCCTATTACTACTGTATAATTTGTATTTGTCTGTCGGATAATTGGACCAATTACCATATTATTAACCATATTCGTTAAATATGACTAAAGATGAATTTATAGTAACTGTATAATTTATATGAACTACATAAACAAACGAGGTACATACGCAGGGAGTGGTGTAGGGTATTATATAGTCGGCCCGCCCGACTTTCCTTACTTGTTTTTTGTTATAGAGGAAATGCGCATATCCGATATCTAGTAAGTACAAGCTGACATATTGAAAAATTATGCTTAAATACTCTAAAATATTAGATTTTATTATGGGTATTTTTAGTCCTTGTGAAGGGAAAAATTTTCCCTTTTGGCCGCTTTGGCCCAGTTTCAATCCCAACCGATCTACGACTATACGACGCTTTTATGGAAAATTTGGACGTCCATGGCTAGATCGCCTTAGAATGTTATGACGATCAAGAAGAAGCCAAAAAATAAAAATTGCCCGAACAACAAAAAGTGGGCCATAAAAGGAAAAAAAACGCTCAAAAATAAATGCAAAATCATCCTATAAGTTGGGCGTTTTTTTTTTTCATTGGAAAAATTGGCTTAAAGATTTTCTACTCTTGGGTATGTTCAAAGGCTGCTACGCGGAGTAAAGTTTTTCGGTGTTCCCGGCCTTCGACAGGGCTTAAAGATTTTCTGGGATACTTCCAAAGCCGGAATAAAGGTTTTCTGTCCGGCTACACAGAGTAAAGGTTTCCTACATTATACGCTGTGTAATATATAAAGCGCAACAACAACTCAGATATGACTCCATATTCTTTGAATTTTACCACGACCACAAATAAATATACTTCATGAGGTCTCAGATGAATATTTCAAGGTCTTGCAAACGGAATGACAAAATTAATATAGACTCTATCCTATGGTGGAGGGTATAAAGTCTTGAATTAAAGAATATATGTTCTCTACTATATTTATACACTCCACGAGAGTATTATGTCTTTGTGCATTTGTTTGTAAGACCCAAAAGGAAACGAGTTAGGCCCTTCGTTTATTATACAGATCGGCTTAGAATCACTTTCTGAGTCGATTTAGTTTTTACAGGTCATAATTATAGTCCGATCTTAACAAAAATTGCCACAAGTAAGTTTTGTGGATCAAGGACAAACGCTATTTAATTTGAAGAAAATCGGTTCAGATTTAGATATAGCCCCCATACGAATTTCACTCCCGATTTGACTCTTTTCACTCTAGATACCACATATTACAACAGATTTTCTTCAAACTTGGTAAATCATCTTACATTTCATCTAGAAACACCTATGGTGAAAATTGGTCAGATCGGTTCAGATTTAGATATAGCCCCCATACGAATTTCACTCCCGATTTGACTTTTTCTGCTGTAGAAACCACATATTTTAACAGATATGCTTCAAAATTGGCAAAACATCTTATATTTCAACTAGAAACACCCACGGTGAAAATGAGCCAGATCGGTTCAGATTTAGATATAGCCCCCATACGAATTTCACTCCCGATTTGACTTTTTCTGCTGTAGAAACCACATATTTTAACAGATATGCTTCAAAATTGGCAAAACATCTTATATTTCAACTAGAAACACCCACGGTGAAAATGAGCCAGATCGGTTCAGATTTAGATATAGCCCCCATACGAATTTCACTTCCGATTTGACTTTTTCTGCTGTAGAAACCACATATTTTAACAGATGTGCTTCAAAATTGGCAAAACATCTTATATTTCAACTAGAAACACCCACGGTGAAAATGAGCCAGATCGGTTCAGATTTAGATATAGCCCCCCATACGAATTTCACTCCCGATTTGACTTTTTCTGCTGTAGAAACCACATATTTTAACAGATGTGCCTCAAAATTGGCAAAACATCTTATATTTCAACTAGAAACACCCACGGTGAAAATGAGCCAGATCGGTTCAGATTTAGATATAGCCCCCATACGAATTTCACTCCCGATTTGACTTTTTCTGCTGTAGAAACCACATATTTTAACATATGTGCTTCAAAATTGGAAAAAAATCTTATATTTCAACTAGAAACACCCACGGTGAAAATGAGCCAGATCGGTTCAGATTTAGATATAGCCCCCATACGAATTTCACTCCCGATTTGACTTTTTCTGCTGTAGAAACCACATATTTTAATAGATGTGCTTCAAAATTGGCAAAACATCTTATATTTCAACTAGAAACGCCCACGGTGAAAATGAGCTAAATCGGTTCAGATTTAGATATAGCCCCCAAACGAATTTCACTCCCGATTTGACTTTTTCTGCTGTAGAAACCACATATTTTAACAGATGTGCTTCGAAATTGGCAAAACATCTTATATTTCAACTAGAAACACCCACGGTGAAAATAAGCAAGATCGGTTCAGATTTAGATATAGCACCCATACGAATTTCACTCCCGATTTGACTTTTTCTGCTGTAGAAACCACATATTTTAACAGATCTTCTTCAAAATTGGCAAAACATCTTCTATTTAAACTAGAAACACCCATGAAACAGACCAAATGAGCCAGATCGGTTCAGATTTAGATATAGCCCACATACGAATTTCACTCCCGATTTGAGTTATTCCTCTCCAGAAACCACATATTTTAACAGATTTTCTTCAAATTTGGCAAAATATCTTATTTTTGCATGAGAAACACCCAGGATGAAAATGAGTCAGATCGGTTCAGATTTATATATAGCTCCTATACAAATTTCGCTCCCGGCTTGATTTTTCCGCCCCAGAAACCACGTATTTTCATCGAATTACTTCAAATTGAGAACTGGAATAACCTATTGTGAAATGGGTCACTTCATTCCATGTTTGGATATAGCCCTGATACAAATATTCTTCTCGATTTGACAAATTGAACCTGGACATATTATCCTATGATTAGGAAACATACAAAAATTCTTCCCGTTTTCACTTTTTTCCGAATTGAATTGTATTCTGATAGAAAGTGGAGTGTATCATATAGTCGGCCCCGCCCGACTTTAGCCTTTCCTTACTGGTTATATTTATCGATAAAAATGCGTATAACAAAGAAATTATAACAGAATATGTGAATTTTGTTAATTATTTGAAATCTCAACGCTGTATTAATACTTATTTAATTGTTAATTGTTTTCTTTGTGATTCAAAATTTACAAACTTACAGAGTCAATTTAAGTAAGTCACCGCTTAGTTGCATATGTTTTGGCCACCTCTGTATGTAATTATTTGTATGTACGGACTCTGTTAGTTCATTTCCTATCGTGTAGTGTAAAAGAACAATAATAATTATAAAGGAGGCGTCCATTCAATTACCCAACATTATTAAAAATCTCACTTCCCCACCAAAGAACAACAACCACAATGTTGTACCAGCACAAAATCCCACTCCACCGTCATTTTAGCTCTAAAAAGCTTTCGGAACTACTCGTGTTATAATAATAATAACAAAAATCAAATAGAATTTCTTCTACTTCTACTGGTGAACAAGCTGTCTTATTAGCCATCCAGCCATCCATCCATCCAGGCAGACGGAATGCCAGACGGACGGACACATGTACATGTGAAGGGTACCTGAATTTTGTGAAATTCATCAAAAGGAAAATGTCAACTCGACTCGTATTCCTCTTTGTGACATTAAAAGGAATTTCTTTGTAAACAGAAAATATAACAACAACAAATTTGCTAACAATTTCATTTTGTATGCACTTGTAGTTGTAGTTGTAGTTGTAGTTGTAGTTGTAGTTGTACTTGTCCACTGACTGTATTCACTTAAATTCAAACTCAAACTCAACAACTCGTAAATTTGTCAACTCCGGTGTACCTTTCTCCGCACAACACAGTACAACTACATACATGTATATATTGCAACATTTGGACATTAGTCCGTATCGGAATTTTTAGGGAAATATATTTTTTTTGGGAATATTAGCGTCAAACAAGGAATTAATCTTTAATTGAT
>OX377622.1:55221037-55260075 GCA_947397865.1 Polietes domitor | reverse complement strand
TAAATCTTAGGATATTACTATGTATTGAGCAAAGACTGTAACTTTATGAAATGTCAAAAATCGCCAGCCCGGGTGTGGACGGTTAAGATTGGAAAAGTGGGACATTGATTGAAAGGGATATAATTTCCCCTTAACAACGAATGAAAATACCAATGATTGCTGCCTTATATTCTCTTTTTTTAATAAATTGAATAATTTTTTTTTAGTTTTTTCGTTTGCATTTTTTTTGGTCTGTAATCAATATTTGATTTGAACTGGGATATTGTCCTGGCTCAAGACCATTTTGCTTCTATATTTAATAGAATGCAAATTTATTTACAAATGGCATGGTGACATTTATTAATTGGCTGCAGACTACCACGATCATGATTTCGACCATGTCAAAAGTCTTTTCAAGTGGCTTCGCAGCAACTTTTCAACATCAAACCCGGCCTCTACGGCAGAAGTATTGCTGGGTAACTATACCTGCATATACACATACTTACATATGCAACTCAATGAGATGCTTGTAAGCTGGCATGTGTGCTTTATTACTTGGTGCGATTTTTTAAACGCAAATTCGGCAAGTGAGTTGTGATTCTCGTTCGTTTGTGAGAATCATCTACTTATAGAGGCCGGGTTTGATGTTGAAAAGTCGCTGCGAAGCCACTTGAAAAGACTTTTGACATGGTCGAAATCATGATCGTGGTAGTCTGCAGCCAAGTAATAAATGTCACCATGTCATTTGTAAATAAATTTGCATTCTATTAAATATAGAAGCAAAATGGTCTTGAGCCAGGACAATATCCCAGTTCAAATCAAAAATTGAATAAATATTTTCTACATATCCACGAAAAGTCGGTATAGTTTTTTCTCTCCTCTTCTTTGATTTGTTTTTATTATAACCCCCACCCAGGGTTGTCAGATTATTTTGTACCGCTATCGCCAAATCAATTGTCAGAAATCGCCAAAAACCGCCAAATTTAAACAACTTCATTTTTTGTTAAAAAATTGACAAATTCCATTTTATATTTAGTACTTGTAAAAATGTATGGAATTCAGATATTTTATTTGTAGTATGTCTGTATGTTCCGTATAGGACGCCAAATCAGTAAACAGAGGATGGTTTCTGGCTATACAAGGTCATGGTAGGACAAACGGGCGAGGTACTGCCCACACAAAATACACTTTAAAATTATCAATTAGTACTCATTTCATCAACAACTGTCCATCTGTCCGTCTGTTGAAAGCAGGAACTAGGACGTCCAAATTTTCCATAAATGCGTCTGATAGTCGTAGATCGGTTGGGATTGCAACTGGGCGAAATCAGTCCAAAGGGAAAATTGTTTCCCTCACAAGGACTGAAAATACCCAAATAACCCCAAATATTTTAAAGTACTTAAGCATGTTCTTTCCAATATGTCTGTTTGTACTTACTTGACCTTGGGTATGCGCATTCCCCTATAAAACAAGTAAGGAAAGGCTAAAGTCGGGCGTGGCCGACTATATGATACCCTACACTCAGTCATTAAACCCTATGGTGTAGGATATAAAAAGGTCATTACATTTGAACCGGGTGATATAAGATGCAGCTATAAGAGGAGAATATACTACAAATTCCATACTTCTATCTTTATTTGTAAGAAATTTTTAACACAAACTTTGAGTAGGAGCTATATACAAATCTGAACCGATGTGACGCATGTTTAGAAAAAGGTTTCTAGTTGAAATATTAGACGCTTTCCCAAATTTTATGGTTTCTAGAGCGGACAGAATCAAATCGGGAGCTATATATAATCTGAACCGATGTGCCCCATTAGAAGCTGATGTGCCGTATTGGAAGAAAATTTGTACAAAAATGCTATTAGCGAAATTTGTAATGGAGCTATATGTATATATATATCGGAAAGAGTCAAATCGGAGGAGACATTTGTATGGGAGCTATATATAAATCTGAACCGATCTATCCTATTTCTACCAGAACTGTTTTTAGTTGAAATATAAGTTGTTTTGCCAAATTTGAGGAAAATCTGTCAAAGTTTGTGGTTTCTAGAGCTGAAAGAGTCAAATCGGATGAGATATTTGTATGGGAGCTATATATAAATCTGAACCGATCTATCTGATTTTTACCAGAGCTGTGTATAGTTGAAATATAAGTTGTTTTGCCAAATTTGAAGAAAATCTGTCAAAGTTTGTGGTTTCTAGAGCGGAAAGAGTCAAATCGGAGGAGACATTTGTCTGGGAGCTATATATAAATCTGAACCGATCTATCCTATTTCTACCAGAACTGTTTTTAGTTGAAATATAAGTTGTTTTGCCAAATTTGAGGAAAATCTGTCAAAGTTTGTGGTTTCTAGAGCGGAAAGAGTCAAATCGGATGAGACATTTGTATGGGAGCTATATATAAATCTGAACCGATCTATCCGATTTTTACCAGAGCTGTGTCTAGTTGAAATATAAGTTGTTTTGCCAAATTTGAAGAAAATCTGTCAAAGTTTGTGGTTTCTAGAGCGGAAAGAGTCAAATCGGAGGAGACATTTGTCTGGGAGCTATATATAAATCTGAACCGATCTATCCTATTTCTACCAGAACTGTCTTTAGTTGAAATATAAGTTGTTTTGCCAAATTTGAGGAAAATCTGTCAAAGTTTGTGGTTTCTAGAGCTGAAAGAGTCAAATCGGATGAGACATATGTATGGGAGCTATATATAAATCTGAACCGATCTATCCAATTTTTACCAGAGCTGTTTCTAGTTGAAATATAAGATGTTTTGCCAAATTTGAAGAAAATCTGTCAAAGTTTCTGGTTTCTAGAGCGGAAAGAGTCAAATCGGATGAGACATTTGTATGGGAGCTATATATAAATCTAAACCGATCTATCCAATTTTTACCAGAGCTGTTTCTAGTTGAAATATAAGCTGTTTTGCCAAATTTGAAGAAAATCTGTCAAAGTTTGTGGTTTCTAAAGTGGAAAGAGTCAAATCGGATGAGACATTTGTATGGGAGCTATATATAAATCTGAACCGATCTATCCAATTTTTACCAGAGCTGTTTCTAGTTGAAATATAAGATGTCTTGCCAAATTTGAAGAAAATCTGTCAAAGTTTGTGGTTTCTAGAGCGGAAAGTGTCAAATCGGAGGAGACATTTGTATGGGAGCTATATATAAATCTGAACCGATCTATCCTATCTCTACCAGAACTGTTTTTAGTTGAAATATAAGTTGTTTTGCCAAATTTGAGGAAAATCTGTCAAAGTTTGTGGTTTCTAGAGCTGAAAGAATTAAATCGGATGAGACATTTGTATGGGAGCTATATATAAATCTGAACCGATCTATTCTATTTTTAACAGAGCTGTTTTTAGTTCAAATGTAAGTTGTTTTGCCAAATTTGAACCGAACTTTATATACCCTCCACGAAGTATTGCATTCCATAGGCTCAATTTTCGTAGAAGTGTAGTAATATTACAGTAAAATAGTATTTTTATACCCTACACCACTTCGTGGGCTAGGGTATTATAAGTTAGTTTCGCCCCAAATGTTTGTAACACCAAGAAATAATCGAGCTAGACCCACCTTTAAGTATACCGATCTGCTTAGAATCACCAGCTGAGTCGATTTAACGATGTCTGTCTGTCCGTCCGTCCGTCCGTCCGTCCGTCTGTCCGTCTGTCCGTCTGCTGTCCATCTAAGCTTGTTCGCACTCTACAGGTCGCAATTGTTGTCCGATTGTCATGAAACTTGTCGGAAGTTATTTTTTTTGGCCAATGACCATCGGTATTGAATTTGGAGGAAATCGGTTCAGATTTAGATATAGCCCCCATACAAATGTCGCTCCCGATTTGACTTTTTCCGCCCTATAAAGCACATATAGTACCCGATTTTCTTTAAATTTGGCACAACGTCTTATAATCCAACTAGAAACACCTATGCAAAAATTGGGTAAGATCGGTTCAGATTTAGATATAGCCCCCATACAAATGTCGCTCCCGATTTGACATTTTCCGCTCTAGAAAAGACATATTGTACCGGATTTTCTTTAAATTTTGCAGAACATCTTATAATCCAACTAGAAATACGTATGCAAAAATTGGGTAAGATCGGCTAAGATTTAGATATAGCCCCCATACAATGCCCCATATATGTCGCTCCCGATTTCGCTTTTTCCGCTCTAAAATCCCCATATTGTACCCGTTTTTCTTTAAAATTGGCACAACATCTTATAAGCCAACTAAAAAACCTATGGTGAAAGTGGGTAAGATCGGTTCAGATTTAGATATAGCCCCCATACAAATGTCGCTCCCGATTTCACTTTTTCCGTTCTAAAGTCCACACATTGTACCCGTTTTTCTTTAAAATTGGCACAACATCTTATAATCGAACTAGAAACATCTATGGTGAAAGTGGGTAAGATAGGTTCAGATTTAGATAGAGCCCTCATACAAATGTTGCTCCCGAATGTTTAACCGATTTTGGCCAAATTTTACATATTATATTTCACCAATAAACAGACATGGTGAAAGCGGGTCACATCGTTTAAGGTTTCAATATACCCCCATACAAATGTCCTTTCCGATTTAACATTTTTTGTCAAACACATACATTTACAGGATGCAAAAATCCTTCCCGATTTCACTTTACCGAATTGAATTGCAATGAGAATTGTTTGGGTGATGTCCATATGTCCATACTTTGAAATGACTTTGGTATACTACTGTATAATTTGTATTTGTCTGTCGGACAATTGGATCAATTACCATATTATTTAACATACTCGTTAAATTTGACTGAAGATGAATTTATAGCATACAAATTATATGAATATAATTTATATAATTTGTATGAACTACGTAAAATTACTCCCATGAAATACCTGGGTTTAGTAATCAAAGCGAGGTACATACGCAGGGAGTGGTGTAGGGTATTATATAGTCGGCCCCGCCCGACTTTAGCCTTTCCTTACTTGTTTTCATATAACCAAGTTAAAACAAATAAAAGTATTGGAAAAAATAATTTTATAAATAAATATAAAATTTTAATTATTTTAAACCATTCCTATAAGGCAAGGCAACCAATATATTTATACTATATATGGAAATAATACTTCAGTCGTTTGATTGATTGTATTTCCATCCTACTTTAATTTCAAAAGTAAAAAAATTTAAAATCCATGTATCTCTCACGCACACAGTGCAAGATAACCTAACTGCACGATTCAACCAATGTTTGCCGAAAAAGTAAAAAGATGCGAATTTGGAAAAATCTCTTTATTTCTCGTCAGACGAATGTATACACCGAATTTCATGATTCTAGCAGCGGCTATTTGGTTGGTACTATTTTTACTCCCTTTTCATATTTAACGCCCTTAAGAGAACGACCTTCTAAAATCTCTTTATTTAACGTGTCTACGCAATTAGAGGGATGTACACATCGAATTTCATCACTCAAGCTGTAGTCGTTTAGTTGGTACTTATTTTATCCCTCTGTACCCATTGCATTCCTTGAAAGTACGAATTTGGCAAAAACCTTTTAGTTTTTGTGTCTACGCAGTCAGAGTAATTTATACTCCGAATTTCATGACTCTAGCTGCGGTCATTTGGTTTGTACTATTTTTATCCCCTTTTTCCATTTTACCCCTCTAAATGTACGTATTTCGAAAAAATCGTTTATTTTACGTATCTACGCAATTAGAGGAAAGTATACACCGAATTTCATTTTTCTAGGTGCAGCCGTTTGTTTGGTACCATTTTTATCCCTCTATTCCCATTTTACACTTTAAAAGTACGAATTTGGAAAAATATACTTCTATGTTATTTATCAGCTCAATTAGAGGAATGTGTTTCTGATGTTGTCGATTAATATGTAACATTTTATCCCTTTTGCCCCATTTCACCCCCCACGAATAAAAATCACTTAATGGTGCACGTTTTTTGTTATGGGGGGCATGCGCATACCCAACATCAAGTAAGTAAAGGTTAATTATATAAGCGGTTAATTTTGGTATTTTTAGTCCTTGCGAGGGAAAAGTTTTTCCCTTTGGGCCGATTTTGCTCAGTTTCAATCATTTTTTCGTTTCGATGCTAGCGTGCTTTCAACAGACGGACATGGCTGGATCGTCTTAAAATTATATGACGATCAAGAATATTTATACTTTATAGGGTCTCAGGTCGATATTTCAAATCTGACGCTTATTTAAACTAAAGCGGAAAGATACCTCAGTCTGAAAATACGAGAATTTTAAATTTCCTTCATTTGAAAGTCAAAACTTTCGTAGTGATTTCAAACTGAAATATAAAATAAAACACATTAATAACACTGTGAGTAATTTTTTAAGTCAAGGAAATATAATCATATACAGATACCATTGCGTGATAAAAGACCAAAAAAGACCCGTGTCCCCCAGTTTTAGCCAAAGTCATGCACTTTTTTATGGGCCACCAACAATTTGGGGCCTCGGTGTCATTTTTGCAAAAAAGTGATAATTTTCTCAGGCTCATATCTTGGAGTTTTGATTTACTCTCTGCGGCAAAGTTATAGCTCTTGTCATAAAGAACAAAAATTGTGAAAATATAAATTCAAAAAAACTTCATCTTCAAGGTCAAAATCGCAAATGACGTCGAATAAATGTTATAGGCTGTAGTGTGTGTAGGTAGCGTATACGTGCTGTTGATTAAAGATAATATCACTCATACGCATTATAGTCGAACTGGTCATTAACAGAAACAGCCCTGCAAGATATATTTTTATACACTCCACGAGAGTATTATGGCTTTGTGCATTTGTTTGTAACACCCAAAACGAAGGGAGATAGACCCATTGTTAATTATACCGATCGGCTTAGAATCACTTTCTGAGTCGATTTATCAATGTCCGTCTGTCCGCAGGTCGCAATTCTAGCCAGAACCAAACGAAACTTTGCACAACGAAGTTTTTCGGGACAAGGACGAACGCTATTTAATTTGAAGAAAATCGGTTCAGATTTAGATAGAGCCCCCATACGAATTTCACTCCCGATTTGACCCTTTTCACTCTAGATACCACATATTTCAACAGATTTTCCTCAAAATTGGCAAAACATCTTATAGTCCAACTAGAAACACCTGTGGTAAAAATGTGTTAGATCGGTTCAGATTTATATATAGCTCCCATGCAAATTTCACTCCCAATTTGAATTTTTCCGCTCTAGAATCCACATATTTTAACAGATTTTCTTCAAAATTGGCAAAACATCTTATATTTAAACTAGGAACAACTAGGGTGAAAATGGGTTCAGATTTAGATATAGCTCTCATACAAATTCCGTTCCCCCAGAAACAGCGTATTTTCAGAGAATTTCTTAAAATTGAGCATAACACGTTATACTTCAACTGGAAGATCTTATTGTGAAAGTTAGTCACTTCATTCCATGGTTGGATATAGCCCCGATATAAATATTATTCTCGATTTGACAAATTCTACCAGGTCATATTAGCCTGTGATTAGGAAACATACAACAAATTTTCCCGTTTTCACTTTTTTGCTGAATTGAATTGTATTCGGGTAGAATGTGGAGTGTATCATATAGTCGGCTACGTCCGACTTTAGCCTTTCTTTACTTGTTCATATATAAACTGTGTTAAGACTCATTCAAAGGAAGTTCATATATTCTAGAAAGTTGTTTATTGAGATCTTAGGTACATTTTTGTAGTTGATTGTCTACTTGAATTTTGAACGGTGCTACCTATGGTCCTGAACAGTGGAAAAAGGTTAAAAAATGCGATTGCAATGCGATCAAAATTCCAAACGGTTTGCAAGATATGAGCCTGAGAAAATGATCACTTTTTGCAAAAATGACACCGAGGCCCCAAATCTTTGGGGGGGGGGCATAAAAAAGTGCATGACTTTGGGCAAAACTGCGAGACACGGGTCTTTTTATACCCTCACTCTACAGAGTAGGAGGTGACTTAAGACCCTAAGTATGTTTGGACCAAATCCGTTTCACGACTTTTTATGGCGTTTGAGCTATATCCGTCCGTCTGTCTGGCTGGCTGGTGTTTACGATAACTCTCGAAAGGAGTTAAGGAATCGATTCAAACCTTGCACATGGTAATATCACTTTAAATGAAAGGTTTTGCCACGCTCCAAAAATTAAATCCAAAAAATTAAAGCTGTTATAACTTCTATACTGATGATCGGAATACTGTGAAATTTTATATTTAGCAACGCTTTTATAGAAGTAACATTTGCATGGAATATGGGCGATATTGCCACACCCCTTTGGTACCTCCCACACAAAGTGGCATAAACTTTGGTTACAATAAAACCGATATAACATCAATACGGTTACTCAAAATGGTTTGCAATTTGCTATTTCAAAATGTTTCTATAATCACGTTAAACCTAAAACCTTGTACCTCCGACACAATTGTCTCTATCGTAGACAATATTAAATCCTTCATAAACTCACTCTAATGTACAAACCGAATTTCATGTTGCTGTACGTACTAAATTAAATTAATTACTAAAATTAAATACCAGGTAGAAATCTTTAAAAAATAAATAAAATAAACAATAAAGGTCTCACTTTGCCTTTTTGCTAATTTTGGGTTCTGCTGAAGACTTCAGCACAACCTTTGGTCTTAAACCAAAATAAATGACAACAAATTTACTTAAAATCTCAAAATATTAGGGGCTATTGGGGCTAATTTTTGTCCTTGTTAAAGAAAAAAATCACTCAACGAAAACCGCAACTACAAACGTTAGACGGACATGGCCAGAATTTTATGATGAACAAGAATTTTAATACTTTATGGGATCTCAGGTCGATATTTCAAGGTGCTATTATCGGTGATCAAGGCATTACACGGCGGCATGACAAAATCCATTGCACGACGCTCCATCCTATGGTCGAGGGTTGTATAAAAATAACATGGAAGCAAACAATTTTCTCAACGTATTTCATATGCAAACTACGATTTATGTTATTTACAAAGTAGAGCAAGTAAAGCAACAACAACAAAAACACACAAAAATATGAAAGCAAAAGGAAATTTGCATAATATTTTTTTATAGTTGCCGGATTTTATCTCCTCAAAATCTCATCCACGGAGACAAATGCAAATAAACATACATAAATATGTTCGCAGGAGCTGCGAACTCTTCGTGCTGCTGCTGCTGTCATCCATCCAAACCGGCAACCTCTCCCTGCGAGCATGTAAGTGGTGATGATGATAGTGACCCGCAACAGCTGTGTCGCCCAAGTAGCACGTTCCTTGCAACTGTCGTTTTCAGTGTCTTTTTCTTTTTTTTTTTGTGGAATTTTGTGAATTGCTTCTCAGCTCTCGTTTTTGTGTCATGTGATGGCACATAACAAATCGTTTTATAACGAGCATAGATTATTAAAGCCATATGCAAGAACTAAAATAGTGGAATAACAAACTTTTCTTTTGTCGCTGTCGTCACCAAAACTGCTAGCGAAAGAGATAGAGAGGAACACCAGCTTGACCTGGTTTTATGGGAGTACATGTTCGTATGTCGGTATTTCAGAAGTGGCAGTTCCTAGTAAAACTTCAAATTATTCATATTGTTAGAGGTTTAAAGAACATGAGCAGGTTTCCGGGAAATTTTCGAATAAAATCCCACATTTCAAGAGAAATTTGTCCTCGCATAAAATTCCTAATAGGTTTTACCTTCAGCACAACATTTATATGAAAGTAATCCTAATAAATGCCATAGTGGAAAGAGAATTGAAAATAGTGAAATTCTCTCGAAAAACATAATAATATAAAATAAAATTTAAAAACATTTGTTATACCCTCCATCACCAGGATTGAGTTATACTTAGTTTGTCATTCCGTTTGTAACACCTTGAAATATCGACCTGGGACCCTATAAAATAAAGTTCTCGATCGAAAGCAGCTACGAAATCGTCTTATAGTCGTAGATCGGTTGGGATTGCAACTGGGCGACATCGGCATAAAGGACAAAATTTTTCCTTCACAAGGACTGAAAATACCTCTAATAACTCATAGTATTAAGAGTATTTAAGCAAGTTTTTTCTATATGTCTGCTTGTACTAACTTGATATTGGGTCTGTGCGTTCCCCTTATAACAAAAACGTGCAACATAAAGTGATTCTTATTTGTAGAAGGTGAAATGGGGCAAAGGGTATTTATCTAACGACAACAAATACGAAATTCGGTGTATACATTCCTCTAATAGATATATAATATAAAACAAGTAAGGAAAGGCAAAAGTCGGGCGGGGCCGACTATATGATACACTCCACTTTCTCTCCGAATACAATTCAATTCGTTAAAAAATTGAAAACAGGAAGGATTTTTGTATGCTTCCTAAACATAGGCTAATATTACCTGACCCAAATTTGTCAAATCAAGAAGAATATTTGTATCGGAGCTACATCTAAAAATGGAATGAAGTGACCAACTTACACAAAAGGTTCTTCCAGTTCAAGTATTACGTGTTATGTTCAATTTGATTAAATGCGGTGAAAATACGTGGTTTCTGGGGCTGAAAAAGTCAATTTGTATGGGAGCTATATATAAATCTGAACCGATCCGACCCATTTTCACCACACATGTTTCTAGTTGAAATATACGATATTTTGCAAGATTTAAAGAAGATCTGTTGAAATATGTGGTTTATAGAGTGGAAAAAGTCAAATCGGGAGTGAAATTTGCTTGGGACCTATATATAAATCTGAACCGATCTGACCTTTAACCACCATAGGTGTTCCTAGTTTAAATATAGGATATTTTGGCAAATTTGAAGACAATCTGATAAAATATTTGGTTTCTAGACCAATAAAAGTCAAATCGGGAGTGAAATTTGAATGGGAGCCATATATAAATCTGAACCGATCTAAATTCACCATGGGTGTTTCTAATTGGACTATGGGATGTTTTGCCAATTTTGAAGAAAATCTGTTAAAATATGCGGTATCTAGAGTGAAAAAAGTCAAATCAGGAGTGAAATTCGTATGGGGGGCTATGTGTAAATCTGAACCGATTTTCTGCAAATTAAATAGCTTTCGTCCTTGTCCCGAAAAACTTCGTTGTGCAAAGTTTCATTTGGTTCTGGCTACAATTGCGACCTGTATAGTGATTACAAGAATAGATGGACAGACAGACGGACATTGCTAAATCGATTCAAAAAGTGTATCTAAGTCGATCGGTATAATTAACAATGAGTCTATCTCATTTTTTTAGTGTTACAAACAAATGCACAAAGACATAATACTCTCGTGGAGTGTATAATAAAAGTGAATGTGTGAGGTCTCGTACCGCAATATGTTCGACGTGTTAAGTAAGGTCTCGTATCGCAATATGTTCGACGTGTTATCAGGGAGAACACTTTATCTGGAGGCTACTGTATTTTACTTTTTGATATGTTTAGCTTCCTTCGATTGAACATTTTATAAATTTTATGAAAATTTAATTGACAGAAGTTTTCGGATTTTTATATTCAAATCGAAAATTTTCTTGAAGAATACAGACGTTTGTTTTTCTTCCGTTACTTGCATTCGTGAGGAATCGTGGAGGAATCGTGTGCCCAAATATTCTATACATTTGTGGTCTAAGTCCAGGGAATTGAAGGTGAAGATTCCACAACCGAGGTATAGCATTTAGTTGCAATAACGGGAGGAGAGGATTCAACCGCATATATTGTGAAAAGGGTATCCGTTTTATATAATATTGGACGGACATCGTGAGGATCAATCCAGTGTGGTAAGAGGATAATCAGATTGTTGATAGATTGACGGTAGCTTTATTTTAATTATCACCTCTTAGGTCTTGGACCCGGATGGATTCGTGGGATTCCTAACCCTATATCACACCTCATTTTATATTGCATGTCTCCATTAGTCATCAAACGCATCAAATTAATGGCAGTTTCATATATAAATATATATATATTAACCTATTGGAACAACAAATTACTCTGATGTCACGAGTTATATATAAAAAAAAAACCAACATGAACCGAAAATTACAAAAGAAACCAACATAATCACATTTTAAGCCATAAGTTTACCATACAAGCAATTTCACACACATCGAGCTATACATTCTGAAAGCATAAGTACAAAAACCTTACGATAAAATAGATCATACCATATTGAAATAAAGAACCTCCGTCAACAGGCCTGGGACTACGAGGATGTAAATGGTAAGTCCAATATTTCGATTCTTTCATACTGTATAAGCTCTTTTTATGAACACAGATTCCTTAAACAACTATCAAAGGTAGTAATTCACTAAAATTCAGAAATATTTTTTTTTTATTAAAAAACATACTTTATTAACTGTTTAATGTAAAATAAGTTCATTTACACAACCTCAGTTTTCCTTTCAACTTAAAATAAGATATTTGAAATCGAATCTTCATTATTTTCTCATTAAATTTATTTTCAGTATTAATATGTCTAATATATAATTTGTTGTTGAAATGATATTTTAAAATCTTGTTATTTTCAACCACGAACTAGATAAAGGATACCTTCTCGGGCTGACGCCGGCCGATTTCGGAATAGTCAGCATGGCAGGGCGGGTAAAGAAAACAAAAGTGGCAGTATGACATCTAGTGCTATATATACCTATTAACATCGTGACTCACTTTCTCTTCTGAAATTTCTTTTTTACCTTTTCTCTACCTTATATAATTTTCTTTTATGTGGACGTACCCAAATCTCACTCCAAGGGAAAAGAACTGCCCCAAGACTGAGCACGGCCGGGGACCAGAAGGTAGCCATTTCCCGAGGAGGTAGGGCCAAGTGGGCGGGTCGTCACAAATGTTATTCTACTTTTTAAAGTCAAAGTAATCGGTAGTTCAAATTTTTAAATTTTAAGTACAAATTTCAGAAATGCTTTTATCTATACAGCCAGAATTCATTATTTTAGTTTTAGCTGCTCGATGGGTACCACTTTCATCCCTTTATGTCATATTCATCCCTAGAAATATAAATTTTTAAATATATATTTTTTTTTAAATCATTTTTTGAGCGCAATGAAAATTCCATAAATTCTACCAAAAATAATTTGTTATCTCTCGGTCACAAAATTTTTATTTTTTGTTGGATGGTGTTATTGATATTGATGTATTTCCATTTAGCCATTAAACATCGATGAGTAATTGTGTCCTTTCTTGAGGTTAAACACTCCGACAGTTGGATGCAATGCAATAGGCCGCACATCAACATACCCCGTCCATCACATGTCGTATGAAGTTAAACATTCAACGATTTATCGCAAAGATTGTCTGGAAGAGGACCAGCAGACAAGAACCACAGAATGTGAGTGATTTTTGAATAGTCTACACTATTCGTGTACTGTTGATGGGGTGGGGGAAACTAGAAACCAGGCAAAACTTAAAGGGAATTTTTCTGGGTCAAAATGTACGAAAAGATTCTTACTTGGACCATAATGAAAACAAGTTTACGTTTCAAGTAGAACGTAGCCTTTTGGTGCAAGGTGGCCAAGTATTAAATACTCGAATATTTGATCACATGAAACTTTACCACCAACCAAGGCACAGTGGATTCAAAAAATATTAAATGCAAAACTGAACTACCAGGAACAGCCAACCAATGCGATCAGAAGACATATTCATTCAACTATTTATACCCTCAACTAAGGTGTTATTTTGTTTTTATAACCTCACTCTGCAGAGTAGGAGGGTATATATCATTTGGGACAGAAAAAAGTGTAACGCACTGAAGGAGTGACTTAATACCCTAAGTATGTTTGGACCAAATCCGTTTCAAGACTTTCTAAGGTGTTTTACAATTACAATGTCTTTACAATTATTTTATAAATGTGGAAGCTGGGACCTTGTGACACGAATCTCCTAGTACCTTCCACACAAATTATCCTGTCCTACATAAAATTGTATTCCTTATTACTTCCGTATATATGTATTTTCTGTGATGTTCTATATATAAGTCGATTTAACCGACTGAAGTTTACTTACTTGTTTTTATACCCTACACCACTTCGTGGTCTAGGGTATTATAAGTTAGTTTCGCGCCAAATGTTTGTAACACCAAGAAATAATCGAGAATCACCAGCTGAGTCGATTTAACGATGTCTGTCTGTCCGTCCGTCCGTCCATCTGCTGTCCATCTAAGCTTGTTCGCACTCTACAGGTCGCAATTGTAGTCCGATTGTCATGAAACTTGGCAGAAGTCATTTTTTCTGGCTAAGGACCATCGGTATTGAATTTGGAGGAAATCGGTTCAGATTTAGATATAGCCCCCATACAAATGTCGCTCCCGATTTGACATTTTCCGCTCTAGAAACCACATCTTGTACCCTATTTTCTTTAAATTTTGCAGAACATCTTATAATCCAACTAGAAACACGTACGCAAAAATTGGGTAGGATCGGTTCAGATTTAGATATAGCCCCCATACAAATGTCGCTCCCGATTTGACATTTTCCGCTCTAGAAACCACATCTTGTACCCGATTTACTTTAAATTTTGCAGAACATCTTATAATCCAACTAGAAACACGTATGCAAAAATTGGGTAAGATCAGTTCAGATTTAGATATAGCCCCCATACAAATGCCGATTTGACATTTTCCGCCCTAGAAAAGACATCTTGTACCCGATTTTCTTTAAATTTTGTAGAACATCTTATAATCCAACTAGAAACACGTATGCAAAAATTGGGTAAGATCGGTTCAGATTTAGATATAGCTCCCATACAAATGTCGCTCCCGATTTGACATTTTCCGCTCTAGAAAAGACATATTGTACCCGATTTTCTTTAAAATTGGCACAACATTTTATAATCGAACTAGAAACACCTATGCAGAAATTGGGTAAGATCTGTTCAGATTTAGATATAGTCCCCATACAAATGTCGCTCCCGATTTGACATTTTCCGATTTAGAAACGACATATTGTACCCGATTTTCTTTAAATTTTGTAGAACATCTTATAATCCAACTAGAAACACGTATGCAAAAATTGGGTAACATCGGTTCAGATTTAGATATAGCTCCCATACAAATGTCGCTCCCGATTTGACATTTTCCGCTCTAGAAAAGACATATTGTACCCGATTTTCTTTAAAATTGGCACAACATTTTATAATCGAACTAGAAACACCTATGCAGAAATTGGGTAAGATCTGTTCAGATTTAGATATAGTCCCCATACAAATGTCGCTCCCGATTTGACATTTTCCGCTTTAGAAACGACATATTGCACCCGATTTTTTTTAAATTTTGCAGAACATCTTATAATCCAACTAGAAACACGTATGCAAAAATTGGGTAAGATCGGTTCAGATTTAGATATAGAACCCATACAAATGTCGCTCCCGATTTGACATTTTCCGCCCTAGAAAAGACATATTGTACCCGATTTTCTTTAAATTGTGCAGAACTTCTTATAATCCAACTAGAAAAACGTATGCAAAAATTGGGTAAGATCGGTTCAGATTTAGATATAGCCCCCAAACAAATGTCGCTCCCGATTTGACATTTTCCGCTCTAGAAAAGATTTGTACCCGATTTTTTTTTTAATTTTGCAGAACATCTTATAATCCAACTAGAAACACGTACGCAAAAATTGGGTAAGATCGGTTCAGATTTAGATGCAAAAATCCTTCTCGATTTCACTTTATAGCATATAAATTATATGAATATAATTTATATAATTTATATGAACTACATAAAATTGCTCCCATGAAATACCTGGGTTTAGTAATCAAAGCGAGGTACATGCGCAGGGAGTAGCGTAGGGTATTATATAGTCGGCCCCGCCCGACTTTAGCCTTTCCTTACTTGTTTTTTTTATATTTTTTATGAAGGAAATGCCCACAACTTCACCCTTAGAGGAGAGTTATGTAAGACTGGCCCCCATTAATTTTATCTCCACTCATTAATTGAGCTCCCATACAAAAACTACATGTTTATAAAATTTACTCCCATCTATCTGCCCTAATTGAGTCAAATATATGACCAACCCCAAATATCTTTTTCAGCCCCAATACATTCTCATAAAATAGATATCCTCCATCTGCAACCTTTAGGCACACATTTTTACACCCTCCACCACCAGGATGGGGGTATTCTAACTTTGTCATTCAGTTTGAAACACCTTGAAATATCGACGTGAGACCCTATAAAGTATATATATTCTTGATCGTCATAAAATTCTAAGACGATCTAGCCATGTCCGTCCGTCCGTCTGTCCGTCTGTTGAAAGCACGCTAGCATCTAAACGAAAGGATCTAGGACGTCAAAATTTTCCATAAATGCGTCATATAGTCGTAGATCGGTTGGTATTAAAATGCGTCATATAGTCGTGGATCGGTTGGTATTAAAACTGGGCGAAATCGGCCCAAAGAGAAAAATTGTTCCCTCACAAGGACTAAAAATACCCATAATACTCCCTAATATTTTAGAGTATTTAAGCATATTTTTCAATATGTCCTGTTTTCAATATGTTTTCAATATTCCTCCTATATCAAGAAACACAAAAGTCGGTGTGTGCATACCTCTGATTGCGTAGACACGTAAAATAAACGGACTTTTCGAAATTCGTACCTTTTGGGGTTAAAATGGAAAAAGGGGATAAAAACAGTACCAAACAAATGCTACGGCCATTTTGTAGAGTCATGAAGTTCGGAGTAAAAATAAGAGTTTTTTCCCACATTCGTACTTTCAAGAGATACAATGGGTACAGAGGGATAAAAATAGTACCAACTAAACGACTACAGCTAAAATAAAGAAATTCGGTGTGTACATTCCTCTAATTGCGTAGACACGTAAATTAAAGAAATTTTAGAAAGACGTACTCTTGAGGGGTAAAATAGGAAAAAAGGGGATACAAATAGTACCAAACAAATGACCGCAGCTAGAATCATGGAATTCGGTGTATACATTCCTCTGACTCCATAGACACGCAAAATAAAAAAAAATCCAAATTCGTACTTTTTACTTTTATGGCAAAAATTGGTTGAATCATGAAGTTAGGTTATTTTGTACGTGAGATATGAGAATATTTATTTTATGAATTGACTTTAAGTATTATTTCGATATAGTATATATATAGTGTAAACGTATTTGTAACCTTGTCTTGTATGCATGGTTGGAAAGAATAAAAATATTACATTTATTTATAAAATTATTTGTTCAATATTTGTATTTGTTTTGGTTTGGCTATTTAAAAAAATTTATATTTTCCTGTAATATTACTGCACTTCTACGAAAATCGACAGCCTCTTGAATGCAAGCCATCACTGAATTCTAATAGGGTACAAAGTGGACGGTATCATATAGTCGGCCTGGTTCGACTTTAGCCTTTCCATACTTGTTTAACTTTGGCAATGTTTTTAATCATTGTTTTCAAAGGCAACCGTTCTACATAAAAGTGAATTTAGTAAAGAGTAAAACACAACTTTCTGTGAAAAATAAAACAATGGTAATTGACTCAGTTATAGGAGCTTTCACTAAAACTAAAACTAAATCCAATCCAACAAAAAAATCCAATTCAAATTCGTAAAATTTTGAGATCAAACAAAAATAACTAAAATTCATTAAATACGAAGATTTCGCATTACAAAGAAATAAATAAAAATACCTTAAGGACACTCTAGTTCTGATTTCCACACCTAGTAGTTCATTTTACTTCATAATTGGGTGTATTCTTATTTTTTATTTTTACAACAATATTTTATTTTCTGAGAATCGAATCCTTATATATCATCCAGTATTTTGTATTTGATTTGCAACCACTGTGCCGAGACGTTAAAAAGCAAAGCATCAGGAACACCTTCGTTCCAATACGAGTGGCTGTATGCGTGTGTGTGTGCTTGTGATGTGCGACTACATAAAAATGATTAATAATACTCCTTTCAAGGCGCACACATACACACACGCTTTCTCCTTTGAGCATTTTGGCAGGAACTTAAGATTTATTTGCCATTTATTAAAAAAAATACATTCTTTTATTTGCTTTACCTTTCAGACCAAAGTTCGTCGAGGTTTTCTTTTGTTTTATGTTGCGCAGATATAAATTTATGACGCCTTTCTTTTCTTTTCTTTTCTTTTGTGTAGTTTTTGTTTCTTTTTAAGAAAAAAGAAAGTCGATAGATGAAGTATATACACCATAAATATTCTCCAAGGCATATAATTGCATAAGGGCACATTCGAAGAAATAACGAACAAAAAAGGAACTAAGGAGAGGCCAAAGTTGGAGGAGCCGACTATATGATACCCTCTACTTCGTACCAGATTACAATGGATTTATTACAAATCCTAGATGATTTAAAATTTAAAATAAAGTTAAATGCCGGATACAATCGTATATTTTATAAATCATTTATCGAAAAGCTACTTTTTATACACTTCACGAGAGTATTATGCCTTTGTGCATTTGTTTGTAACACCCAAAAGGAAGACCCATTGTTAATTATACCGATCGACTTAGAATCACTTTTTGAATCGATTTAGCAATGTCCGTCTCTCTGTCTGTCCGACTGTCTGTCCATCTATTTTTGTAATCACGATACAGGTCGCAATTGTACATAGAACCAAATGAAACTTTGCATAAAGAAGTTTTTCGGGACAAGGACGAACGCTATTAAATTTGAAGAAAATCGGTTCAGAGTTAGATATAGCCCCCATACGAATTTCAGTCCCGATTTGACTCTTTTCACTCTAGATACCACTTATTTTAACAGATTTTCTTCAAAATTGGCAAAACATCTTATATTTCAACTAAATACACCCATGACGAAAATAGGTCAGATCGGTTCAGATTTATATATAGCTCCCATTTAAATTTCGCTCCCGATTTGACTTTTTCTGTTGTAGAAACCACATATTTTAACAGATCTTCTTCAAAATTTGCACAACATCTTATAATTCAACTAAAAACACCCATGGCGAGAATGGGTCAGATCTGATTAGATTTAGATGTAGCCCCCATACGAATTTCACTCCCGATTTGACTCTTTTCACTCTAGATACCACATATTTTAAAAGATTTTCACCAAAATTGCCAAAACATCGTATATTTCAACTAGAAACACCCATTGTGAAAATAGGTCAGATCGGTTCACATTTATATATATCTTCCATACAAATTTCGCTCTCAATTTGAGTATTTCCGCTCTAGCAACCATTTACTTTATCATATTATCTTCAAATTTGGCAAAACATCTTATATTTCATCTAGGAACACGTATGGTGAAAAATAGTCAGATCGGTTCAGATTTATATATAGCTCCCATTCACATTTCGCTCCCGATTTGACTTTTTCTGCTGTAGAAACCACATATTTCAGCAGAAACGCCCAATGCGAAAATAGGTTAGATCGGTTCAGATTTATATATAGCTCCCATACAAATGTTGCTCTCAATTTGAGTTTTTCCGCTCTAGAAACCATATATTTTAACAGATTTTCTTCAAATTTGGCAAAATATCTTATATGAGTCAGATCTGTTCAGATTTATATATAGCTCCCGGCTTGATTTTTCCGCCCCAGAAACCACGTATTTTCACCGAATTTCTTCAAATTGAGCATAACACGTTATACTTCAACTGGAAGAACCTATTGTGTAAGTTCCATGGTCTTTTCATTCCATGTTTGGATATGGCCCCGATACAAATATTCTTCTCGATTTGACCAATTAGTTCAGGTCATATTAGCCTATGATTAGGAAACATACAAAAATTCTTCCAGTTTTCACTTTTTTACCGAATTGAATTGTATTCGGATAGAAAGTGGAGTGTATCATATAGTCGGCCCCGTACGACTTTTGCCTTTCGTTAGTAGAATCTTCCAAGAAATTGAAACAGAGCTATATTCAAAAACATTGTCCAACATGTTCCATTTTTACACTGAAAGAAAAAGCTTCATTTTCCCCATGAAATAATACATTCATCAATCAATGAAGCTTGGACTGATGTGGTCTACTTTCAACACAAATGGTTCTTGGTGAAATATAACGTGTTGTGAACAATATTAGGGGTTATAAGTAAAATCTTTATCCTTCTGAACAAACTTATCCATTTGCAATTCCAACCGTGTATAGTCCCTATACACACGATGACTTTTTTCTTTCATCATTTGTTCAAAACAGTATAAATTTGAAAATTCTATAAGAAACCAGTAAGGAAAGGCTAAAGTCGGGCGGGGCCGACTCTACGATACACTCCACTTTCAATCCGAATACAATTCAATTCGGTGAAAAAGTGAAAACGGAAGGTTTTTTGTATCCTATAAATGTATGTGTTTGACAAAAAATTTTATATCGGAAAGGACATTTGTATGAGGATATATTGAAACCTGGAACCAAATAGGTGAAATATAAAATGTTGAATTTGGGCTATATTTAAATCTGAACCGATCTTACCCACTTTCACCATAGTTTTGTTTAGTTAGATTATAAGATGTTGTGCGAAATTTAAAGACAATCGAGCACAATATGTGGCTTTTAAAGCGGCAAAAGTCAAATCGGGAGCAACATTTATATGGGGGCTATATCTAAATCTGAACCGATCTTACCCAATTTCTGCATAGGTGTTTCTAGTAAGATTATAAGATGTTTTGCCAAATTTAAAGAAAATCGAGTACAATATGTGGTTTCTACAGAGGAAAATGTCAAATCGGGAACGACATTTGTATGGGGGCTATATCTAAATCTGAACCGATTTTCACCATAGATGTTCTTAGTTTAAATATAAGATGTTTTGCCAAATCTGAAGACAATCTGATACAATATGTGGTTTCTAGAGCGGAAAAAGTCAAATCGGGAGCGAAATTTGTATGGGAGCTATATATAAATCTGAACCGATCTGACCGATATTCACCATGGGTGTTTCTAGTGGAAATATAAGATGTTTTACCAAATCTGAAGACAATCTGATACATTATGTGGTCTCTAGAGCGGAAAAAGTCAAATCGGGAGAGAAATTTGTATGGGAGCTATATATAAATCTGAACCGATCTAGCACATTTTTACCACAGGTGTTTCTAGTTACAATATAAGATGTTTTGCCAATTTTAAAGAAAATCTGTTGTAATATGTGGTATCTAGAGTGAAAAGAGTCAAATCGGGACTGAAATTCGTATGGGGGCTATATCTAAATCTGAACCGATTTTCTTCAAATTAAATAGCGTTCGTCCTTATCCCGAAAAACGTCGTTGTGCAAAGTTTCATTTGGTTTTGTCTACTATTGCGACCTGTATCGTGATTACAAGAATAGATGGACGGACGGACAGACAGACGGACATTGCTAAATCGACTCAGAAAGTGATTCTAAGACGATCGGTATAATTAACAATGGTCTATCTCGTTTCCTTTTGGGTGTTACAAACAAATGCACAAAGACATAATACTCTCGTGGAGTGTATAAAAAGTAAAAAAAACACTTCATTACTTTTTTTCTTTCCCGGAAGATTATCTACGTCGTTCGCCTACAATCTCGAAAATCATGACTTTTGAGTCAAGTAAAAACGTCACCGTGTAAATTGGGCCATACAGTGGACGAAGCCGTTTGGTCGGTACCATGTTTATCCCTCTTTCCCCATTTTTACGCATTTTAAAAAAATTATTTTTCTTTTCCGTGTCTACGCAGTCGTAGTAAGATATACTCTGAATTTCATAATTCTAGCTGTAGCAGTTTAATTGGTACCATTGGTATCCCCCTTTGGGCCCATGTTACTCTAAAAGTATTTCGAAGTACTCTATCAGAGGAATGTACAGGACAAATTTTATGATTCTAGCTGCAGAAATTTCTGATCGGTACCAATTTTATCCCAGCAGCGAGACTATGCGACATATAGACCGAGTTTCATTATTCTAACTGCATTCGTTTGGTACCATTTTTATCCCAATTTTCCTGTTTATTTCAACCCTCAAAAGTAAAAATTCAGAAATATCAATTTATGCAATTAGTGTGGTGTACACACCAATAATATATTTTTGTAGTCGTTGTCGTTTGACTGGTACAATCTTTATGCCCTTTTCGTCCCATGCTACCCTAAAATTAAATTTCGAAAAAATGTCTGTATCTTGCGCGTCTACTCTGTTAGAGGAATATACACACCAAATTTTATTATTCTGTCTGCTGTCATTTGGTCGTTACCAATTTTATCCCTTTATTCCCGATTTCACTCTAAAAGTACTAATCTCGAAATATCACTTAATTCTCGAGACTATGCAGTCAAAGCGATATATACACCGAGTTTCATTATTCTAACTGCATCCGTTTGGTTGGTACCATTTTTATCCCTCTAAAAATAGAAATTTTGAAATATGACGATATGTTGCACGTAGGCACAGTCAGAGGAATATACACACCGAATTTCATGATTCTAGCCGCTGTCGTTTGGTTGGTTCCTTTTTTATGCCTATTTTCAAATGTTAACCCTCAATGATACAAATTCAGAAATATCAATTAATTTTACCTGTCTACGTAGTTACACATCGAAATCCATTTCTGCAGGAACTTAAGATTTATTTGTATATTTTTGTGGTCGTTTGACTGGTAGCATTTTTATTCCATTTTCTGCCCATGTTTCTCTAAAAATAAATTTCGAAAAAATGTGCATCTACTCTGTCAAATTGTATGATTCTATCTGCTGTCATTTGGTCGGTACCAATTTTATCCCCTTTTGCCGGACTTCACCCCAAACGTACGAATATCGGAAAATCTTAATAAATTCTCGCGTATACGTAGTGAGAGCTGCATAAAAATCGAATTTCATTGTTTGGTACGATTTAGGGGATAAAAATGGTACAAATTAAATGGCTGCAGATAGAATTATTATATGCTCTTCCGACTATGTTGACTCACAAAACAAAAGCATTTTTGCAAATTCGTATTTTTAGGTCAAAATGGGGGAAAAAAGATGAAAGAAGTACAACTAACTATTGAAGCAAAAAATGGAATATTTCATAATTTCAACATCAGCCGTTTAATTGGAACCATTTTTATCCCTTTTGCCTCTACTAACCCTAATTTTGAAAAATACCTTTTTACGTGACTACATGAGTCTGCTTCAAATTTCATGTTTCAAGCTGTTGTCATTTAATTCGTACCATTTTTATCCCCATTTTGTACCATTTTGCTTAAATAATTCAAATACTTTTTCGTATATCATTAAAAATACATATTGCGTCAAGTAAGAAAACACCGGAATTTATAAATTGTATAAATATATGTATTTCCGTTTCAAGAAAACTGTGGACACCAACAACTCTTTTCCTGTCATTTCTCCAACAAAAAAACACCCAATATTGACATCATGATGACACAAATTGAACCTACATGGTCGCCTAACAAACAAGTAAATATTAACGAAGGGATCGCAGCCTCCGTCGTTGAATGATACAGAGTCACAGTCGCAGTCACAGAGCGAGAGAGAGTCACACAAAGAATTTTCAATTTCAATTGTCGCCGACAAATTCTGTGGAATATTGATTGTGTTGGCATACAATCATTTCACCTACTTCCGGTCTATACATTAGTGTGACCCAAAACTGTATGGGAAAACACTAAAATATTTCAGATTTAAATTTCAGCAATTTCAGCGGCTATAATGGGAAGACGATGTACCGTGGTAATTACAGTTTATGATTCCAGTGAGAATGCATATAAAAAAACAAGTAAGGAACGGCTAAAGTCGGGCGGGGCCGACTATATGATACACTTCACTTTCTATCCGAATATAATCCAACTCGGTAAATAAAAGTGAAAACGGGAAGAATGTTTGTATGTTTCCTAATCATAGGCTAATATGACCTGGTCCGATTTGCCAAATCGATAAGAGGATTTAAATCGGCGCTATATCCAAACATGGAATAAAGTGACTAACTTGCAGAATAAGTTCTTCCA
Organism: Polietes domitor; assembly: GCA_947397865.1. NCBI lineage: Eukaryota > Metazoa > Arthropoda > Insecta > Diptera > Muscidae > Polietes > Polietes domitor. Next base: position 55,236,240 of record OX377622.1, on the reverse strand, counting down.
GTTCAAATATAACGTGTTATGCTAACTTTGAAGAAATTCGGTGAAAATTCGTGGTTTCTGGGGCGGAAAAAGTCTATCCGGGAGCGAAATTTGTATGGGAGCTATATGTAAATCTGAACCGATCTGATCTACTTTCCTAGTTGAAACATAAGATGTTTTGCCAAATCTGAAGATAATCTGATACGATTTGTAGTTTCTAGAGCGGAAAAAATCAAATCGGGAGCGAAATTTGTATGGGAGCTATATATAAATCTGAACCGATCTAACACATTTTTACCACAGGTGTTTCTAGTTGAAACATTAGATGTTTTGCCAAATCTGAAGATAATCTGATACAATTTGTGGTTTCTAGAGCGGAAAATATCAAATCGGGAATTCTAACACATTTTTATCGCACGTATTTCTAGTTGAAATATAAGATGTTTTGCCAAGTCTGAAGATAGTCTGATACAATTTGTGGTTTCTAGAGCGGAAAAAATCAAATTGGGAGCGAAATTTGTATGGGAGCTGTATATAAATCTGAACCGATCTAACACATTTTTACCACAGGTGTTTCTAGTTGAAATGTAAGATGTTTTGCCAATTTTGAAGAAAATCTGTTCTAATATGAGTTATCTAGAGTGAAAACAGTAAAATCGGGAGTGAAATTCGTATGGGGGCTATATCTAAATCTGAACCGATTTTCTTCAAATTAAATAGCCTTCGTCCTTATCCCGAAAAACTTCGTTGTGCAAAGCTTCATTTGCTTCTGTCGACAATTGCGACCTGTATCGTGATTGCAAGAATAGATGGACAGACAGACGGGCAGACAGACAGACAGACAGACAGACAGACAGACAGACAGACAGACAGACAGACAGACAGACAGACAGACAGACAGACGGACAGACAGACAGATATTGCTAAATCGATTCAAAAAGTGATTCTAAGTCGATCGGTATAATTAACAATGGGTCTATCTCCCTTCCCTTTGGGTGTTACAAACAAATGCACAAAGACATAATACTCTCGTGGAGCGTATAATAAAAGTGAATTGCATTCCTCAGTATTACCGGCATTTTAGTGTCTGTGGACTCACATTTAAGTGAGGTAAAATATTAGAAAAAATTTTATATTTTTGCTAATTTCATTGCTATAATTTTGAATTAAAATTATTTATTTGGGTGTGTCTACAAATACGTTTTTATTGCTTGATATTTCTTGGAAAAGCAGCAAGCTTCAAATAAATGTACTTAAATACCGTACATATTAAATATTTTTGCGAGTATATTCATTTGTACTCTATTTTTAAACGCTTTTACTCCATTTTGTCCCAAAGAGTACGAATTTTATATTACGAGTCTACGCAATTTGTGCGGTATTCCATTTTTTCAACCGTTGTCGTTTGGTTGGTACCATTTTATTCCCCCTTTCGCCCCATGTTACACTAATAATACAAATTTCTTTAATTGGCGCATCTACTCTGTCTGAGGAATGTACAGAACACATTTTATGATTCTAGCTGCAGCCATTTTTGATCGGTACCAATTGTATCCCTTTTTCCCCGATTTGACTCTATTCGATTGGTACCATTTGAATCTCGTTTGATTGGTGCCATTTGTATCCTCTTTCGTTCAGTTTTCCCTAAAACTAAAAATTTCCAGCCATTTCGTCAGCACCAATTTGATCCCCTTTTGTACATTTTGAGGGTATATAAATATAATTTCATGATTCTAGGTGCTAGCCGTTTGATGGGTACCATTTTTACCCTCTTTCGTTCAGTTTTCCCTAAAACTAAACATTTCCAAAAAAATCTTTATGTTGCTCAGAGGAAAATACTCCAAATTTTATGATTCTAGCTGCAGCACCAATTTTATCCCTTTTTGTACATTTTGAACCTAAAAGTAGGACAAAAATACACTGATTTTTATCGGTTTGATACCAATTTGGTACCAATTTTATCCCCTTACGCCTCGTTTCCCCATAAAAGTACACATTTCAAAAATTTCCTTCATATTGCACGTCTGTGCAGTAGAATGTTGTTGGTGCCTATTTTATCCGATTTTTCCATATTTCTCCCCTTAAAAGTACGAATTAAGAAATTCACTTTATTTTGCGTGATGTACACACGAAATTTCACTGGTACAATTTTTATCCCATTTCAATCCCTAAAAGTATGGATCCCTTTATGGAGCACGTTCACTTTATAAAAGGATTGAACTTACCAATATAAATACACATCAGAAATAATTACTCCAGGTTTGTACCATTTGTATCCCTATGTTGTCATTAACCCTAGAGAGATAACCTACGTCTGAGAGACGTAGACTCTCCCTCTCTCGAATGTTTGTACAACACGTTACTGTTTTTGTTTTTCTCAGTCGTCTACAGTAGCCAATAACGCATTTAAATAATAAAGAAATATATAAAGAATCCATGTAAGTACAAACAAGTAAGAAGGCGTTAAGTTCGACCGGGCCGAATCTTATATACCCTCCACCACGGAGTGCATTCCACAGTATTACCAGCAGATTAAAGGATGTCGACTTTACATAGAAGCACGGTACCATATTACGAAAATTGTGACATTTTTATGCACAATATAAAACAGTAACAGTAAACAAATATACTATTTCAAACTATAATGTATACTTATGTGCACTGTTTAAAATCGACTACTATATATAAATAAAATGCTGAAATTGTGAAAGTGAACATGCCTAAATATTAGGCGATTGTCAGTCGCCATTAGAAAGAAGCATTTTCAGATACAGACAAATTCCGCCCAAATGTACAAATTTCGAAAAAAAAACTTTTTCGAGTCTTCATAGTCAGAATGTATACACCGAATTTCATTATTTCAACTTCACCATTTTTATCCCTCTTTTTAATTATATCACTTAAAAGTACGAATTTCGAAAAATCCCTCTATTCTACGTGTCTATGCAATTATAGGGATGTACACACCGAATTTCATGATTTTAGCTGTTGTCGTACCAAATTTTATCCCTTTTTGTCCCATTTCGCCCGCCAAAACTTTTATTTTCTTTGTGGTGCGTCCAAGCTACAAGAGGAATGTCCGCAACAAATTTTAACTGTATGACAATAAGAAATTTAATTAATAAGCCAAAGCTACCAATATTTATCTATATATATAATGGATATAATACTTCAATTCATAAAGTAAATATAAGGGAGCAATTATAAATACCCTAAATATTGGGCGATAGAGGGTGTATTTTCAGCTACAGTCGTTTGGTTGGTTGTATTTCCATCCTATTTTAATTTCAAAAGTATAAATTTTGAAAATACCTTATCTCTCACGTACGCAGTATAAGACAACTTCATGATTCTACCATTTTTTGTCGTAAAAGCAACAAAATAAAGTAAGAATTTGGAAAAAAATGTTTTACGTGGCTATGCAGTCAGAGCAATGTATACACCGAATTCCATGAATTTCCAATTTTGCCCCCTTAAGAGTACGACTATCTAAAATCTCTTTATTTTACGTATCTACACAATTAGAGGGACGTACTTACTGAATTTCATCATTCTTGCTGTATTCGTTTAGTTGGTACTATTTTTATCCCATGTAGCCATTGTATCCATTGAAAGTACGAATTTGGAAAAAACGTTTTATTTTTCGTGTCTACACAGTCAGAGGAATGTATACTCCGAATTTCATTATTCTAGCTGCTATCATTTGGTAGGTACTATTTTTATCCCCTTTTTCCATTTGAACCCCAAAAAGTACGAATTTTGGAAAGTTCTTTTATTTTACGTGTCTACGCAATCAGAGGAATGTATATATCAAATTTCATTATTCTAGGTGCAGCCGTTAGGTTGGTACTATTTTTAGTACCTCTATCCCCATTTAACCCCTTAAAAGTACGAATTTAGAAAAAATACTTTTATATTATGTATCTACTCTATTAGAGGAATGTACACGCCAAATTTCGTGTTTCTATCTGTAGTCGTTTGATAGGTACCATTTTTATCCCTTTTTGTCCCATTTCGGCCCCTACAAATAAAAATCACTCTATGGTGCCCTGTTATGCTATAGAGGGAATGCGCATTGCAAATATCAACTAAATACAAGCTAATATGTTCAAAAAACATGCTGAAATACTCTAAATATTAGGGGTATTTTCAGTCCTTGTGAGGGAAAAATTTTTCCCTCTGGGCCGATTTCGTCCACTTTCAATCCCAACCGATCTACAACCATAAGACACATTTAGGAAAAATTTGAACCTCCTAGCTCATTTCGTTCGGCCGCTATCGTGCTTTCAACAGACAGACAGACAGACAGACAGACAGACGGACAGACGGACAGACGGACAGACGGACAGACGGACAGACGGACAGACGGACATGGCTATATCGTCTTAGAATTTTACCACGACCCAGAATATATATACTTTATGGGGTCTCCGATGAATATTTCAAGGTGTTACAAACGGAATGACAAAGTGAATATACCCCCATCCTGGAGGTGGAGGGTATAAAAAGGTAAAAAATATTTCCAAAAATGTTGTCACCATAAAGAAAAACTATGATACGTCCCACAGACGTATGGTTATCTTTTCCGTAGCTTCCAATAGGGTTATCTTTCTAGGGTTAAAACCCTTAAAAGTATGAATTAAAAAAAAACATTTAGTTTGCATATCTACGCAGTCTGAGCAATGTATACACCTAATTTCATTACTCTCGCTGCAGCCGTTTGGTTGGTACCATTTTTATCCCTCAATTCCCTTTGTACCCCTTTAAAAGCACGAATTTGGGTGAAAACTTTTATTTTACGTATCTACTCAATTAGAGAAATACACAGACCGAATTTTGTATTTCCAGCTGATGTCGTTTGGTAGGTGCCATTTTTATCCCTTTTTGTACCATTTCACCCCCCAACAAATAATAATGCATGTTTATGTGCATACCAAACATGAAGTAAATTCAAAATGAGTGCTTAAATACTCGAAATATTAGGGGTTATTGGGGGTATTTTCTGTCCTTGTTAGGGAAAATTTTCCCCTCTGAACCGATTTGGACGTCTGGCTCCTTTCGTTTAGATGCTATAGTACTTTCAGCAGACGGACAGACGGACGGATATCGTCGGATAAATCGAAACATAATTTCTTTTTCGAAATTTGTACTTTTAGGTGGAAAATTGGACCAAAAAGGCACCAACCAAACGGCTGCAGGTAGAATAGTGAAATTCGGTGTATCCATTATTTTGACTGGCTAGATACGAAAAATATAGAATTATTTCGATAATCGTAACATTAGGATCGAAATGCGATTTTGGTACCAAAAAAGCGGTTGCAGCTAGAATCATGAAATTCAAAACAAGAGTTTTTCTCCAAATTCGCACTTTTACAGTCAAAATGAGATAAAAGAATAAAACTGATACCAAGCAAATGGTTGTAGCTAGAATCATGCAATTAGGTGTGCGTACCCGAAACGTAATGGATCTTCAAAATTAATAATATTCATCTCAATGGCATAGACCAGAAAATTGAAAGGGGAAAATCTGCCCTTAGAGAAAATCTTTCGCCCTAATGACGACTGATACTAATATACTTACACTTCACGAGTTTTTACGCAATCGAAAAAATCATATATTTCCCCGAAATTTTTTTGTGCCGTCACGACAATTGTTCGATTTTTAGGAGAATTCTGAAGAAGGGTCATAACTTCTACATTTGTTCATAGATTTTGTATACCCTCCACCTCCAGGATGGGGGTATACTAACTTTGTCATTCCGTTTGAAACCTTCTTGATCGTCATAAAATTCTAAGGCGATCTAGCCATGTCTGTCCGTCTGTTAAAGCACGCTAGCATCTAAACGAAAGGAGCTAGGATGTCCAAATTTTCCATAAATGTGTCTTATAGTCGTAGATCGGTTGGGAATGAAACTGGGCGAATTCGGCCAAAGGGAAAAAATTTGTTCCCTCACAAGGACTAAAAATACCCATAATATTCCCTAATATTTTAGAGTATGTAAGCATATTTTTTCAATATGTCTGCTTGTACTTACTTGATATCGGGTATGCGCATTCCCCCTATAACAAAAGTGATTTTTATTCGTAGGGGTTGAAATTGGGCAAAAAGGGATAAAAATGGTACCTATTAAACGACAACAGCTAGAAATACGAAATTCGGTGTGTACATTCCTCTAACTGAGTAGAGACATAATATAAAAGTATTTCTTCCAAATTCGTACTTTTAGGGGGTAACATGGGAATAGAGGGATAAAAATGGTACTAAGCAAACGGCTGCTCCTAGAATAAGGAAATTCGGTGTATACATTCCTCTGATTGCGTTGACACGTAAAATAAATGTATTTTTCGAAATTCCTGCTTTTTGGGGTAAAAATGGAAAAAGGGGATAAAAATAGTACCAACCAAATGACCGCAGCTAGAGTCATGAAATTCGGAGTATAGATTCACCTGACTCCGTAGACACAAAAAATAAAAGATTTTTTCCAAATTCGTACTTTCAATGGATACAATGGATACAGAGGGATAAAAATAGTACCAACTAAACGACTACAGCTAGCATGATAAAATTCGGTGTGTACCTCCCTCTAATTGCGTATACACGTAAAATAAAGATAGTTTAGAAAGTCGAACTCTTCAGGGGGAATTAAAATATTTTTCTGTAATATTACTGCACTTCTACGAAAATCGACAGCCTCTGTGGAATGCAATCCATGGTGGAGGGTATATAAAGTTCGGCCCGGCCGAACTTAACGCTGTTTTTACTTGTTCAAATAAATTTTGTTTTCACCGTTAAGATCGAAGCTAATATAAAATAATAAATAAATGCTAGCTCATATTTAAAGCGAGTTTTCGCGCTATTTAATCGATGGGCCACACTAATATATCGATTTTAAAATATTGCCTCAAATTGTGTTTAGTTTATATGTTCCAGCGTGCTATAGCGCTCAACCAAAACATTCACCCGGGTAAACTTCGAACGACTTTCAGTCCTGTTAAAAATTCCAAATAAAAATTGGAATTGGTTTTAACAATAAACAAGTAAGGAAAGGCTAAAGTCGGGCGGGGCCGACTATATAATACCCTACACCACTCCCTGCGTCTGTACCTCGCTTTCATTACTAAACCCAGGTATTTCATGGGGGCAATTTTATTTAGTTCATACAAATTATATAAATTATATTCATATAATTTATATGCTATAAATTCATCTTTAGTCAAATTTAACGAATATGGTAAATAATATGGTAATTGATCCAATTGTCCGACAGACAAATACAAATTATACAGTAGTCTACCAAATACATATGGGCATCACCCAAACAATTCTCATTGCAATTCAATTCGGTAAAAAAGTGAAATCGGGAAGGATTTTTGCATCCTGTAAATGTATGTGTTTGACAAAAAATGTTAAATCGGAAAGGACATTTGTATGGGGGTATATTGAAACCTGGAACGATGTGACCCGCTTTCACCATGTATGTTTATTGGTGAAATACAATACGTAAAGTTTGACCAAAATCGGTTAAAGATTCGGGAGCAACATTTGTATTGGGGCTATATCTAAATCTGAACCGATCTTACCCACTTTCACCATAGGTTTTTTAGTTGGATTATAAGATGTTGCGCCAATTTTAAAGAAAAACGGGTACAATATGTGGATTTTAGAGCGGAAAAAGTCAAATCGGGAGCGACATTTGTATGGGGGCTGTATCTAAATCTGAACCGATCATACCCACTTTCAGCATAGATGTTTCTAGTTCGATTATAAAATGTTGTGCCAATTTTAAAGAAAATCGGGTACAATATGTGGTTTCTAAAGCGGAAAAAGTGAAATCGGGAGCGACATTTGTATGGGGGCTATATCTAAATCTGAACCGATCTTACCCAATTTTTGCATACGTGTTTCTAGTAGGATTATAAGATGTTCTGCCAAATTTAAAGAAAATCGGGTACAATATGTCGTTTCTAGAGCGGAAAATGTCAAATCGGGAGCGACATTTGTATGGGGGCTATATCTAAATCTGAACCGATCTTACTTAATTTTTGCATACGTGTTTCTAGTTCGATTATAAGATGTTCTGCAAAATTTAAAGAAAATCGGGTACAATATGTCGTTTCTAGAGCGGAAAATGTCAAATCGGAAGCGACATTTGTATGGGGGCTATATCTAAATCTGAACCGATCTTACCCAATTTTTGCATAGGTGTTTCTAGTTGGATTATAAGATGTTGTGCCAATTTTAAAGAATATCGGGTACAATATGTCGTTTCTAAAGTGGAAAAAGTCAAATCGGGAGCGACATTTGTATTGGGGCTATATCGAAATCTGAACCGATTTCCTCCAAATTCAATACGAATGGTCCTTGGCCAGAAAAAATAACTTCTGCCAAGTTTCATGACAATCGGACAACAATTGCGACCTGTAGAGTGCGAACAAGCTTAGATGGACAGCAGACGGACGGACGGACAGACAGACATCGTTAAATCGACTCAGCTGGTGATTCTAAGCCGATCCGTATACTTAAAGGTGGGTCTACCTCAATTATTTCTTGGTGTTACAAACATTTGGCGTGAAACTAACTTATAATACCCTAGACCACGAAGTGGTCTAGGGTATAAAAATTACAAAGAAAGAACAATTTGACCAACATACCCGGGCAGATATGTTGCCAGTGGTGCAACACAAAGAACAGTACTGGCGTGGTACATTTGATTTTCTGTAAAATCAGTATTGATTGTATCGCAACGTTTCACTTTTTGTCAAACAATTAATTTAATATTTATTAATACAATAAATTAGGTTGAATGCATCACGAATTCTTATACGAAAACCTGACATTACATCAATTATCCATCTGGATGAAATGTATTTGTGGATCTACTTATAGGATGGAGACTATTTTAAGAAAATTACGCTTTAGCCACGCCCCTTCTTGTGACTCTCACACAATTGCCTCTATTGTAGGTAAAATTAAATGCTTTATAACTCCTATACCGGTGAATGGAACCCATTATGACTCTATAGTTAATCCTGTTTTTGCAATTATCTACAAATGTGGAAGTGACTGACGATTTCTTACTTGATTACTATTACCACTTATTATTATTTATTTACAATATATGTTGTCATGTTTCATTATTAAAATATTGAAAAAATTTAAAACATTCCTCTTCTAGGACGAGCCTACCAAAAATATATGTTGCGTGTTCACGTTTAATCAGTGAATATAAGACAGCGACCTGCTAAAGTGTTTCCAATCAATTAAAGGAAAAACCTTTTCTTTTTCTTTGGTAGGGGTGAAATGGGACTAAAAGGGATAAAAATGGTACATATCAAACGATACATATCTCATTGATTAGATACATAATATAAAAGTATTGTTTTCAAATTCGTACTTTAAAGGGGTAAAATGGGAACAGAGGGATAAAAATGGTACCAACCAAACGGCTGCACCTAGAATATTGAAATTCGGTGTATACATTCCACTGACTGCTTTCAAGGGATACAATAGGTACAGAGGGATAAAAATAGTACCAACTAAACGACTACAGGTAGGATGATGGGATTCGGTGAATACATTCCTCTAATTGCGTAGACACGTAATATAAAGAGATTTTAGAAAGTCGTACTCTTAAGAGGGTAAAATAGGAAAAAGGGGGAAAAAATGGCACCAACCAAATGGGCGCAGCTACAATCATGGAATTCGGTGTATACATTCCTCTGACTTCATAGACACGCAAAATAAAAAAGATTTTTCCAAATTTGTACATTACTTACGACAAAATTACTTTTTTACGACAAAAATTGGTTGAATCATGAAGTTAGTTCCATATAAAAGTTCTTTTTTTTTAATTCGTAATTTTAAAGGCTAAAATGGGAATAGTCGGATAAAAATTGTACCAACCAAACGGCTGCACCTAGAATAATGAAATTCGGTGTATATATTCCTCTGATTGCGTAGACATGTAAAATGTAACAAGTAAAAACGGCGTTAAGTTCGGCCGGGCCGAATTTTATATACCCTCCACCATGGGTTGCATTCCACAGAGGATGTCGATTTTCCTAGAAGTGCAGTAATATTACAGGAAAATATAATTTTTTTAATATAGCCAAACCAAAACAAATACAAATATTGAAAAAATAATTTTATAAATAAATATAATATTTTAATTATTTCAAACCACGCTTATAAGGCAAGGCTACCAATACGTCAATTCAAAAAATAAATATTCTTATATTTATATTTTCAAAAAGTTTAAATGCCATAAATATTGGTAGATAGTGGGTGCTACAGTTGGTTGTATTTCCATTCTATTTTATTTCCAAAAATAAAAATTTTGAAAATCCATTATCAGACGTACATAGTGTAAAACAACCTAACTTCATGATTCAACCAATTGTTGCCGTAAAAGAAAAAGTACGAATTTGGAAAAAAAGCTTTTTGTTTGCGTGTCTATGCAATCAGAGGAATGTATACACCGAATTTCATTATTCTAGGTACAGCCGTTTGGTTGGTACCATTTTTAACCCTCCGTACTCATTGTATCCCTTGAAAGTACGAATTTGGAAAAAAACCTTTTATTTTTCATGTCTACGTAGTCAAAGGAATGTATACTCCGAATTTCATGATTCTAGCTGCTGTCATTTGGCTGGTACTATTTTTATCCCCTTTTTCCATTTTGACCCCAAAAAGTACGAATTTCAACAAATCAGTTTATTTTCCGTGTCCACACAGTCAGAGGAATGTATACTCCGAATTTCATGACTCTAGCTGCGGTCATTTGATTGGTACTATTTTTATCCCCTTTTTTCATTTTAACCCCAAAAAGTACGAATTTCGAAAAATCTGTGTTTTTTACGTGTCTATGCAATCAGAGGAATGTATACACCGAATTTCATTATTCTATGTACAGCCGTTTGGTTGGTACCATTTTTATCCCTCTATTCCCATTTTACCCCTTAGAAGTACGAATTTGGAAAAAATACTTTTATATTATGTATCTACTCTAATTAGTTTCTAGTGTTTCTAGCTGTTGTCGTTTAATATGTACCATTCTTATACCCTCCACCTCCTGGATGGGGATATATTCACTTTGTCATTCCGTTTGTAACACCTTGAAATATTCATCGGAGACCCCATAAATATATATTTCTGGGTCGTGGTAAAATTCTAAGACGATTTAGCCATGTCCGTCTGTCCGTCTGTCTGTTGAAAGCACGATAGCGGCCGAACGAAAAGAGCTAGGAGGTTCAAATTTTGCCTAAATGTCTCTTATGGTTGTAGATCGGTTGGGATTGAAAGTGGGCGAAATCGGCCCAGAGGGACAAATTTTTCCCTCACAAGGACTGAAAATACCCCTAATATTTAGAGTATTTCAGCATGTTTTTTGAACATATTAGCTTGTATTTTCTTGATATTTGCAATGCGCATTCCCTTTATAGCATAAAAGGGCACCATAGAGTGTTTTTTATTTCTAGGGGGCGAAATGGGACAAAAAGGGATAAAAATGGTACCTATCAAACGACAACAGATAGAAACACGAAATTTGGCGTGTACATTCCTCTAACAGAGTAGATACATAATATAAGAGTATTTTTTATAAATTCGTACTTTTAAGGGGTTAAATGGGGATAGAGGGATAAAAATAGTACCAACTTAACGGCTGCACCTAGAATAATGAAATTCGATGTATACATTCCTCTGATTGCGTAGACACGTAAAATAAAAGAACTTTCCAAAAGTCGTACTTTTTGGGGTTCAAATGGAAAAAGGGGATAAAAATAGTACCTACCAAATGACAGCAGCTAGAATCATGAAATTCGGAGTATACATTCGTCTGACTGCGTAGACACGAAAAATAAAACGTTTTTTCCAAATTCGTACTTTCAAGGGATACAATGGCTACAGGGGATAAAAATAGTACCAACAAAACGAATACAGCTAGAATGATGAAAGTCGGTGTGTACATCCCTCTAATTGTGTAGATACGTAAAATAAAGAGATTTTAGATAGTGGTAATCTTGAGGGGGCAAAATTGGAAAAAGGGGATAAAAAGTGTACCAACAAAATGGCCGTTGATAGAATCATGGAATTCGGTGTATACATTCCTCTGACTGCATAGCCACGTAAAATATTTTTTTTTTCAATTTCGTACTTTATTTTGCTTTGCTTTTACGACAAAAAATCGTAGAATCATGAAGTTGTCTTATACTGCGTACGTGATAGATAAGGTATTTTCAAAATTTATACTTTTGAAATTAAAATAGGATGGAAATACAACAAAACAAAAGACTGTAGCTGAAAATACACTCTCTATCCACCAATATTTTGGCTATTTATGATTGCTCCCTTATGTTTACTTTATGAATTGAAGTATTATTTCCATTATATATATACATAGTATACAAATATCGGTAGCCTTGGCTTATGAATTAAATTTCTGATTTTCATACAGTTAAAATTTGTTGCAGACATTCCTCTTGTAGCTTGGAAGCAACGCAAAGAAAATAAAATTTTTAGCTGGCGAAATGGGATAAAAAGGGATAAAATATAGTACCAATGATACGACAGCAGCTAGAATCATGAAATTCGGTGTGTACATCCCTCTAATTGCATAGACACGTAAAATAGAGGGATTTTTCGAAAGTCGTACTTTTAAGAGCGTAAAATGAGAAAAAGGGGATAAAAATGGTACCATCTAAATGGGCGCAGCTAGAATCATGGAATTCGGTGTATACATTCATCTGACTGCATAGACTCGCAAAATATAAAGATGGGTAAAATCATAAAATAAATTTTGCTCACGATCACGCGTGAATCACGTGATTCACGCAATTCACGTGAGTCGCGCCCATCTCTAATTTGTATTAAAAGTTGAAGTGTTATAAGTGTTATAATAAAAATTACTACTTTTTTACTACGTAATATTTTTCGCATCCGTATTTCTGCTGCACCTAATTAAAAAAAATCTAAGAGATTATTCTCATATTTCATAAATCTACGAACAAAATATAACATCTGACCTTATTTACATGTATATATGGAAAAACAAAGTTCTCAAAAATCGCTGAACTTTTTATATTTCTATAAGAGTTTTTTGTCGCGTCCGTTTCGATGTAAAATTGTTTATAACTTTGTACTAAATCCTGACGATATATTTTTAAAATGTAGTACTCTTTAAGCGCTTTAGAACACTAAACAGGCTGATCGACTTTTTCAGTTTCTTTCTTGTTTTTGGTGTAGTTTAAAGCGTGCGGATGTCGCGTCCGGGCCACTGGGAGATGCCCATATGTATGAAGGCTATATCAAAATCTAAACCGATTTGTCCAATTTTTCCACCATACAGTTAGAGTACAAAATAAGTGAAAAACTCAAAGCAAAAGTATAAACTTAATTTTTTCCATGGGCGCAGTTGCAAAAAAATATTTTTTTGTCTTCTGATCTTGATCGAAGTTAATGACGTTCATTTCCCGAAAACAAAAAATGTGGGATTTATTTTCCCCGTTTTGTGAATTGTGGGATTTTTATATAAGGTATCACAAAAACTGTTTGTCAAAAATAACATGAAAATTCTATTCTCTTTAATATATCTCATTCTGTTCAAAAGTCACAGAATTAATTCAAAAATCGATTTTTAACCACTGTGAGCCCTTCGATACAATTTTCACCGCAAAAGTACGAATTTGGAAAATACATTTACTTTGAGCATCTACGCAGTCACACGAATGTAAATAGAAGATTTCATGTTGGTACCATTTGTATCCCCTTTCGTCCCACTTTACTCTTAAAAGTCTAAATTTCGAGAAAAAAAGCCCTTTAATGTACACACTGACTTTTATAATTCTAACTACAGCTATTTGGTCGGTACCAATTTTATCCCCTTTCCCCTTATTTCGACCTTTAAGAACAAATAACGAAATATCTCTTTATTTTTCACGTCTACGCAGTCAAAGCGATATATAAACAGAATTTCGTTAGTAAAGCTGCAGCAGTTCGGTTGGTACCATTTTTATCCCCTTTTTTAATTTTACCCGTTAAGAATATGAATTTGGGAATATACCTTTGATTTTATGTGACTTTAGCTTCAGCCATTGATTAATACCATTTTCCCAATTTACCCCTTAAATTACGAATTGTGAAATATTCATTAAATTTATGTCGTGTCTTCCCAATTAGACGAATGTACACATCGAATTTCACCGCACACATAGTGTTTCCTGAAGACGTTTCAGAATCGACATGAAATTAATAGTTGCTGCAACATACAACATACCATCCTTGCTGTAGCCAGCATCATCGCCACAACGTCATATTCACCCCACACAATGTGTGGTCTGTGCGGCGTTTAATAAATGTTTGCCATACGTCCTGTGGTTACATTCGGGCAACTATTCCTACAATTCAAACGCAAAGACACAAATGCTCATACCGATCAATGTATGTATGTGTGTATGTGTACATACATGCCCATACAAGACCAGGATGCTACATACATTTGAAGTAGGGCCAAATGATACATATGAAAATAAAAATTTATTGCTTAAATAAAAGTTCAAGAATTTATGAAAATTGACACAAAGATAATAACTGTGGGAAGATATGCCACGGCGAAAATACAATACTAAATTTGAACCCAAAAATACAATAAAATCATGCTAGACATGATTTCCATGTTCAATGGGTTGTATTTAAACAATCAAACTCCCAGCAAAACGAGAGCATCTGAAGTGTAAAAGATGCTCATCTTGTGATTCGGAAGTATTGAATATTTGGATCTTTACCAATGAATTGAACATGGAGTTGTCATAAAAGGGATGTCCTTTATTTTGGAAGACCTAAAAGTTAACTTCAAGTTAAGGCAAAGGATACATAATTCACTGCTTTCCATTTTAATTTTGAAAAATTCGACACTACCGTGGGTAGAATTGCGCAATTTCTTGTGGCTATCCATTGTTTTGGCTGGTGAATAACTAAGGTAGAATTGACAATGTGAAACTTAAGAAAATATTTGATTACAACGAAAGTTGTATTAAATTAATAAACTCTAATGAATGTTATTGATATATAATATATGTACTAATAACAATATGCAACAAAAAAAGTAACCTGGAAAAAGTAAGTGAAAGTTTTTGTGTAGATGATGACAAACTGTTCCATAAAATAAAAACCAAACAATTTTTATACCCTCCACCTCCAGAATGGAGGTATACTAACTTTGTCATTC
>OX377622.1:55171075-55220837 GCA_947397865.1 Polietes domitor | reverse complement strand
TTTGCAGAACATCTTATAATCGAACTAGAAACACGTATGCAAAAATTGGGTAAGATCGGTTCAGATTTAGATATAGCCCCCATACAAATGTCGCTCCCGATTTGACATTTTCCGCTCTAGAAAAGACATATTGTACCCGATATTCTTTAAATTTTGCAGAACATCTTATAATCCAACTAGAAATATGTATACAAAAATTGGGTAAGATCGGTTCAGATTTAGATATAGCCCCCATACAAATGTCGCTCCCGATTTGACATTTTCCGTTGTAGAAACGACATATTGTACCCGATTTTCTTTAAATTTGGCAGAACATCTTATAATTGAACTAGAAACACGTATGCAAAAATTGGGTAAGATCGGTTCAGATTCAGATATAGCCCCCATACAAATGTCGCTCCCGATTTGACATTTTCCGCTCTAGAAAAGACATATTGTACCCGATATTCTCTAAATTTTGCAGAACATCTTATAATCCAACTAGAAACACGTATACAAAAATTGGGTAAGATCGGTTCAGATTTAGATATAGCCCCCATACACATGTCGCTCCCGATTTGACATTTTCCGCTGTAGAAACGACATATTGTACCCGATTTTCTTTAAATTTGGCAGAACATCTTATAATCGAACTAGAAACACGTATGCAAAAATTGGGTAAGATCGGTTCAGATTCAGATATAGCCCCCATACAAATGTCGCTCCGGATTTGACATTTTCCGCTCTAGAAAAGACATATTGTACCCGATTTTCTTTAAATTGTGCAGAACATCTTATAATCCAACTAGAAACACGTATACAAAAATTGGGTAAGATCGGTTCAGATTCAGATATAGCCCCCATACAAATGTCGCTACCGATTTGACATTTTCCGCTCTAGAAAAGACATATTGTACCCGATTTTCTTTAAAATTGGCACAACATTTTATAATCCAACTAAAAAGCCTATGATGAAAGTGCGTAAGATCGGTTCAGATTTATATATAGCCCTCATACAAATGTTGCTCCCGAATGTTTAACCGATTTTGGCTAAACTTTACATATTATATATCACCAATGAACACACATGGTGGAAGCGGGTCACATCGTTACCCTTATACAAATGTCCTTTCCGATTTAACATTTTTTGTCAAACACATACATTTACAGTATGCAAAAATCCTTCCCGACTTAAATTTTTTACCGAATTGAATTGCAATGAGAATTGTTTGGGTGATGCCCATATGTCCATACTTTGGTATGACTTTGGTTAACTACTGTATAATTTGCATTTGCCTGTCGAACAATTAGATCAATTACCATATTATTTACCATACTCGTTAAATTTGACTGAAGATGAATTTATAGCATATAAATTATATGAATATAATTTATATAATTTGTATGAACTACATAAAATTGCTCCCATAAAATACCTAGTAATCAAAGCGAGGTACATACGCAGGGAGTGGTGTAGGGTATTATATAGTCGGCCCCGCCCGACTTTAGCCTTTCCTTACTTGTTGTATTTTAAAAGGTGAGCGGCACAAAAAGGGTACAAGTTTGTATACCAACTAAAGTATTGCAGCTAGAATCGTGGAATTGGAAGTGTGTAAATTCCTCTGACAACGTAGAAGCGCAAATCTAAATTGATTTTTTCGAAATTTGGCCTACAAAAATAACGCTTGTCCAACGTTTATCATCGTCTCTGAGAGAGGCATCCCTCTCCATTATTTTCTAAAGCAATGACTGATAAGCCTTAAGTCCTTAGGTTTAGCGTGAATTTCTGCATCTCTATTGGTACAAGATAATACACGAATATGATAAATGTTGGCTTTAAAATCAAAAATTGTGAGAAGTGCCTTCAGAAATACCTGCGTAACTTTTTAACATTTAGAGAGACCAACTCTCATAATTTATGTTTGAAAGTAAAATAAAACGCGTTCTACCAAATTATTTAAAAATGTATTTATTTGTAGGGGGTATATTAAAATGGAACGATGTGACCCACGTTCACCAAGTATATTTATAGGTGAAATATAATATGAAAAGTTTGGCCAAAATCGGGTAAACATATTTGAGCAATATTTGCATGGGGGCTATATCTAAATATGAACCGATCTTACCCATTTTCACCACAACTATTGCTAGCTGTATTCTTATGTGTTTTGCCAAATTTGTGGAAATTCGGGTAATATATATGGTTTGTAAATCGAATCGTAAGGAAAGGCTAAAGTCGGGCGGGGCCGACTATATGATACACTCCACTTTCTATCCGAATACAATTCAATTCGGTAAAAAAAGAGAAAACTGGAAGGATTTTTGTATCCTGTAGATGTATGTTATTATCAAAAAATGTTAAATTAGAAAGGGAATTTGTAAAGGGGTATATTCAAACCTGGAACGAAATAGGTGAAATATATATTAAAAACGGTTAAACATTTGGGAGCAACATTTGTATTTGAGCTATATCTAAATGTGGGGGCTATATCTAAATCTGAACCGATTTTACCCACTTTCTGCATAGTTGTTTCTGGTCCGACTATAAGATGTTGTACCAAATTTAAAGCAAATCGGGTACTATATAAGGTTTCTAGAGCGGAAAATGTCCAATCGGTAACGACATTTGTATGGGGGCTATATCTAAATCTGAACCGATCTTACCCACTTTCTGCATAGTTGTTTCCAGTCGGATTATAAGATGTTGTACCAATTTTAAAGAAAATCGGGTACAATATGTGTTTTCTAGAGCGGCAAAAGGCAAATCGGGAGCAACATTTGTATGGGGGCTATATCTAAATCTTAACCGATTTTACCCACTTTCTGTATAGTTGTTTCTAGTCGGATTATAGGTTGCTGTGCTGGTTTCTAGAGCGGAAAAGGTCAAATCGGGAGCGACATTTGTATGGGGGCTATATCTAAATCTGAACCGATTTTCCTCAAATTAAATAGCGTTCGTCCTTGATCCAAGTTACTTGTGCCAATTTTTGTGAAGATCGGACTATAATTGCGACCTGTATTTTGATTACAACAATCGACTCAGAAAGTGATTCTAAGCCGATCGGTATAATTAATAATGGGTTTATCTCCCTTCCTTTTGGGTGTTACAAACAAATGCACAAAGCCATAATACTCTCGTGGAGTGTATAAATCGAGTGGCACGGATTAGGATTTTTATTTTAGACTCATGGTTTCTTCGGAGAATTTTCTTAGAATTTAATGTAGATTATGTTTTTGCTATACGATTTTTATTTTTTTTTCATTCATTCAATCAACCCGCCCTAATATATATATATATATATTAGGCTGGTTCGCTGTCCATATAAATGGAAAACAAGTTCCAGCCACCCCACGAAAATCAAGTTTGGATTGTTTAATGATGATTTGCAAAATATTTCGTTCCTAGACAAAGCCATCTGTGAGCAAAACGCTCCTGAAAATAACCCTAAAAATCATGTTTTTCCAGTGTAATTTTTTTGTGTTAAATTTTTTCCCAAAATTTTTTCTAAAATAATATACCCTTGAAAGCACATTAAATAAAAATTTTGATTCTTGTCTTAGAGTAACTTATTGCTCGAATTATTTGACGTTTATAGTAATTATTTGTGGATTTTCACAGTGACTACTGAAAACTTTTTCGTATTTTATGGTAGTACTTTATAAAAACTAACTGCAGTCAATACCTTGAGAATGATACCTAAATGATGAACATCGGAATGAAATTGACGCCGCAGCGCTCATTTTTGTAAAATGTGTTTGAACATTTTGACTGTGAAACCATCGCCTGCATTAAATTATTTCACAACAAGTAAGGAAAGGCAAAAGTCGCCAAAATTGATTGGCTGCAATATGTTGAATCTGAAGTCTTATGTAAACAAATCAGAAACTGATAATGAGCGGTGGCAAATTCTTTGCTTAATGCTTCACCTTTGCTGTAAGTGTTCCTAACTGAAATATACGTCTAAAATCGGGATCCATGGTCCACTTCATCAGTAAGTGTTCTTATGTGAAATAATCCATGATCTGGAAAATTTAATCCAGATCCAATGTAATATGAAGGATATAAAACGATAATATTGAAAATTGGTGAGACATTTGTATTTAGAAACATTGACCCATGTGGTCGGGTATGTATTCCGAGAGTAAATATAATATGAACTGGAAAAGTTGACTAAGATGAACAAGTAAGGAAAGGCAAAAGTCGGGCGGGGCCGACTATATAATGCCCTACACCACTACCTGTGTATATATCTCGCTTTGATTACTAAACCCAGGTATTTCATGGGAGAAATTTTATGTAGTTCATATAAATTATACTATAAATTCATCTTTTCCAGCAGATATTCCGATTAAGGTAAATATAACATGATGTGGAAAAATTGATCAAGATCCACTGACAAATACTGATTATACAGCGGTAATAGGATGAATCGGACGGACATTTGAAGGGGCCTATAACAACACTTGAGGCCTTTGCCAAAACATGCGTCTATATATTTCTCATTCACGGTAGGTATTCCTAGTTGGAACATATAATGATCTGCAAACTTTAATGAAGATACGATGTAAGATGTAGTTTCTAGAGCTGTAATAGAGCAGAATGGAGTCCCATTTGGGTTATACCAAAGTATGGATATATGGGTATCTCCCAAACAAGTAAGGGACAACAAGGTTAGAGACGGACGGAGCCGACTATATGATACACTATATCATACACTTTCTATCTCATTACAATTCAATTCGGTAAAAAGTGAAATCGGGAAGGATTTTTGAATCATGTAAATGTATGTGTTTGGCAAAAAAATGTTAAATCGGAAAGTACATTTGTATGGGGGTACATTGAAACCCTGAATGATGTGATGTGTATGTTTATTGGTGAAATATAATATGTAAAGTTTGGCCAAAATCGGTTAAACATTCGGGAGCAACATTTGTATTGGGGCTATAACTAAATCTGAACCGATCTTACCCACTTTCATCACAGATGTTTTCAGTTGGATTATAAGATGTTGTGCCAATTTTAAAGAAAATCGGGTACAATATGTGGTTTCTAGAGCGGAAAAATTCAAATCGGAGCGACATTTGTATGGGGACTATATCTAAATCTGAACCGATCTTACCCACTTTCACCATGAGTGTTTCTAGATCGATTATAAAATGGTGTGTCAATTTTAAAGAAAATCGGGTACAATATGTGGTTTCTAGAGCGGAAAAAGTGAAATCGGGAGCGATATTTGTATGGGGGGTATATCTAAATCTGAACCGAACTTACCCACTTTCAACATAGGTGTTTCTAGCTCGATTATAAGATGTTGTGCCAATTTTAAAGAAAATCGGGTACAATATGTGGTTTCTAGAGCGGAACAAGTGAAATCGGGAGCGATATTTGTATGGGGGCTATATCTAAATCTCAACCGATCTTACCCACTTTCACCATAGGTGTTTTTAGATCGATTGTAAAATGGTGTGCCAATTTTAAAGAAAATCGGGTACAATATGTGGTTTCTAGAGCGGAAAAAGTGAAATCAGGAGCGATATTTGTATGGGGGCTATATCTAAATCTGAACCGATCTTACCCACTTTCACCGTAGGCGTTTTTAGTTGGATTATAAGATGTTGTGCCAATTTTAAAGAAAATCGGGTACAATATGTGGTTTATAGAGCGGAAAAAGTCAAATCGGGAGCGACATTTGTATGGTGGCTATATCTAAATCTGAACCGATCTTACCCAGTTTTAGCATAGTCGTTTCTAGATCGATTATAAGATGTTGTGCCAATTTTAAAGAAAATCGGGTGCAATATGTGGTTTATAGAGCGGAAAAAGTCAAATCGGGAGCGACATTTGTATGGGGGCTATATCTAAATCTGACCCGATCTTACCCACTTTTAGCATAGGTGTTTATAGATCGATTATAAAATGCTGTGCCAATTTCAAGGAAAATGGGGTACAATATGTGGTTTCTAGAGCGGAAAAAGTCAAATCGGAGCGACATTTATATGGGGACTATATCTAAATCTGAACCGATCTTACCCACTTTCACCATAAGTGTTTCTAGATCGATTATAAAATGGTGTGTCAATTTTAAAGAAAATCGGGTACAATATGTGGTTCTAGAGCGGAACAAGTGAAATCGGGAGCGATATTTGTATGGGGGCTATATCTAAATCTCAACCGATCTTACCCACTTTCACCGTAGGCGTTTTTAGTTGGATTATAAGATGTTGTGCCAATTTTAAAGAAAATCGGGTACAATATGTGGTTTATAGAGCGGAAAAAGTCAAATCGGGAGCGATATTTGTATGGTTGCTATATCTAAATCTGAACCGATTTCCTCCAAATTCAATACCGATCGTCCTTTGTCAAAAAAGTAACTTCTGCCAGATTTCATGATAATCTGACAGCAATTGTGACCTGTAGAGTGCGAACAAGCTTAGATGGACAGCAGACGGACGGACGGACAGACAGACATCGTTAAATCGAATCAGCTGGTGATTCTAAGCCGATCCGTATACTTAAAGGTGGGTCTAGCTCTAATGTTTCTTGGTGTTACAAACATTTGGCGCGAAACTAACTTATAATACCGTAGTCCACGAAGTGGTGTAGGGTATAAAAATGCAGACCTTACAGCGGTAATAAGATAAATTGGACGGACATATGTAGGGGCCTATAACAACTCTTGGGGGTTGTACCATAACATGAGCCATTATAATTCCCATTAGGCATTCCAAGTGGAAATGAGTCATGATCTGAAAATTTTTATAAAATTCCGATATAAGATATAGGTTCTGAAGCGGTATAATGTAAAATTGGGGGACCATTTGTACGGGGATTGTGTCAAAATATGGACACATATATTTTACTTTCATAGCAGGTTGAAATAGAACATGATCTGCAAAATTTGAAAAACTTCCGATGTAAAATGTTTGTCCTAGAGGGGTAATACCAAAATGGGGGGCCATTTGTAAGGACGTTTCATTAAAAAGTGGGCCTTTATAGATCATTTTCAAAGTAGTTATTCTTAAATATAACATAATCTGCAAAATTTTATCTAGATCCAATGTAAGATGAGGGTTCTAGAGCGATAATAGTGTGAAAATAAAAATGGAGTCAGTGACGTAATTTTTCGTCATATTCATCATTTAGGCATCATTCGAAAGGTATTGAATCCTCCTATTGATTTTTCATTACAATCCAACAAAAAGTTTCCAAGAAATATGAGTTTTTAGCTGTCACCTTGAAAACTGACAAAAAATTAATATAAATGCCCAATAAATCTACCAATCGGTTATTATAAGACAAGAATGAACATTTTTATTTAAAGTGCTCCCAAGGGTCTATTAATTCAGAAAAAATGGGCAAAAATGCAACATATAAAAACAAGTAAGGAAAGGCTAAAGTCGGTCGGGGCCGACTACATAATACCCTACACCACTCCCTGTGTTTTGATTACTAAACCCAGGTATTTCATGGGTTCATATAAATTTTACAGTTACTATAAATTCATCTTTAGTCAAATTTAATGAATATGGTAAATAATAAAGTAATTGATCCAATTTTCCAGCAGATATTCCGATTAAAGTAAATATAACATGATCTGGAGAATTGATCGAGATTCAATAATAAATACAGATTATACAGCGGTAATAGGATGAATCGGACGGACATTTGAAGGGGGGCGTACAACAACACTTGAGGCCTTTGCCAAAATTGCGCCTATATATTTCTCATTCACGGTAGGTATTCCTAGTTGAAACATATAATGATCTGCAAAATTTGATGAAGATCCGATGTAAGATGTAGTTTCTAGAGCTGTAATAGAGCAGAATGGGGCCTCATTTGGGTTATACCCAAGTATGGAAATATGGGCATCTCCCAAAACAAGTAAGGAAAGGCTAAAGACGGAAGGAGCTGACTATATGATACACTGCACTTTCTATCTCATTACAATTCAATTCGGTAAAAAAGCGAGGTCGGGAAGGATTTTTGAATAGTGTAAATGTATGTGTTTGACAAAAAATGTTAGATCGGAAAGGACATTTGTATGGGGGTATATTGAAATTTGGAACGATTTGACCCGCTTTCACCATGTATGTTTATTGGTGAAATATAATATGTAAACTTTGGCCAAAATCGGTAAAAGATTCGGGAGCAACATTTGTATTGGGGTTATATCTAAATCTGAACCGATCTTACCCACTTCCATCATAGGTGTTTGTCCAAACTTCATAAGTTTCGACTTATTATTTTTAAGATTTGAATTTGTACAACATTGAAGTAACCATTGTAAATTGTATCTAACCTTTATTGTAAATCGATAACTAAATTCGAAATTACACTATTGTGAATTATAACTTAGAAAAGATTCAAAATGAAATATGAAAACCGAATTTTCCTTTGACATTCGCAAAGGAAAATCTTCCACTTTTCCATATACCATCAACTGGTGAGCATCTCGATCTCCAATAAAACCACTGAATTTGAACTAACTCTGTTTTGTTGTTTTTTATCCTACATATCTCGTTGGAGTATATTCAAATGCACATTTATACATAATTTCTCATGCACTGAGTAATTATGTCTCTCAATTGAATAAACTCTATTTCTTTTTATGAAGCTCTGGAGTTAATCTCAATCCCAACCGCAAATACAGTCCACTACATCCACCAACTTGGTTGACGTTATTGCCCACAACTCCAAACTCTCTAATTCAGCAGCTTTCTTCAGCCAAGCAAACCTTAATTTCCTTCATGGTCCATTCGCCGAGAGAAAGAGCAACTCAGCGCCGCTCCCAATCCACAAAACGAGGAGAGGATATGAGGTAACTCCAATTATGCAAGTAAGAAGTAACATTAGTTCTAATTCGGTTTCGGTAAGCAAATAACCAAACAGATCAGTATTGATCTGTCGCGAAAATTAAAAAGTGTGTATTAAAGTGTGTAGTAAAGTGTGCAAGAGGGAATTAAAAAGCAAAAAGTTCGTGTTAAAACCAGGGAAAAATAAAATAAGGGAAAATACAGCAAATTTCATGCTATTGCCCAAAAAATTAGTAAATTGATCAGGTTTTCAGGCCGATCAAATAAAGTGTACAGTGTAGTGTGTTGGTTTAAAAAACCCCGGGAAAATAGTTATTTTTTTGTTTTTGCCAAATTCTCGGGGAAAAATCTAACCTCAAAAAGTTAGAAAAGGAAAAGTTATTTTTTTGCCAAATTCCCGGGAAAATCTAACCTCAAAAAGTTAAAAAAGGAAAAGTTATTTTTTTGCCAAATTCCCGGGAAAAAATCTAACCTCAAAAAGTTAGAAAAGGAAAAGTTATTTTTTTGCCAAATTCCCGGGAAAAATCTAACCTCAAAAAGTTAAAAAAGGAAAGGAAAATGTGAGAAAATATTAAATAACATGCATACAATATTCAGAGAAATAAATGCATAGTTGAGAGAATTCGAAAAATATACGCCGTTATTTTACAAAAACAACTTGCTTTAAAATCTCCATTTTTTGCCAAAAGTTGACCAGCAACCATATATATACATATTGATGTATATACACAGACGCCAACGTCACTCTTTACATATTTATTGTTTCATTTTCTTGCAGTGTAACAAGTGAGAATAGGAAAGAAAAGAGTGAGAAATAAATTAGAAAAGAGTCATACACTGGCTTCCCCCCCCCCCCCCCATTCCTCATGTGTAAGAAAACAACAGATTACAAGTGAGAGTGTTTAAAAAGTGAGAAAGGTTAAAAAAGAGTAATTAAAAAAATGTTTTTTTCTTAATCTTTATAAAAAAACTAAAGAAAGTTATTAAACAAAATCAAAACCAAATAAATTTAAATTAAATTAATTAGTCTCGTCCGAGTAATAAATAAATAAGTTAATAACAATTAAAACTTAAACATAAATACGAACAGGATTACATGTACACCCAAACAAAATCACCAAATACAAAAGGTAATTAAGAAATTTACATACAATTTTTTACACTCGCAAATACTACTTTTGCGCACACTATTTACAAGCGTCAAAAGGTTTAGAAATAAAATATTATTTTCAAAGCTATCAAAGATAAATTTCCTGCCACATTAATTTGATAAGAAGAAGAAAAAAGTGAAAAAAAAAGTAAAAATCAATTTGCAACAATATAAAGAAGAAGAGTTAAAACCTACAAATATAGACAAGCAGCGAATAAAATTATCAAAATTCAACAATCGTATACGTGCATTTTTTTGTGGGTGTAACACGTCATGCTTTATTTCCTATTCGATCTAACATCGATGCCAACATACATCCATACATATCATTCTCATTAACCACACACTTACATATATATTATTTTCTCTCAACGCACACACAAAATTCATACATACATACACACCATTCTCTTTAACCACACAAGCCCTTCAGCACACACTTACATATATATTATTGTCACTCAAAGCACACAACATTCATACATACAGATATTACGAATACACTCGAGAAAAAATTTAATTATATTTTAAATTTTTTTCTAAAACAACATATTGAAAATTTTATTAACGCGCAACTAAATCTAAACGGAAGAGACAAAACAAAGACTATTACGTTTGTTTGCTGGATAGATATTTCTCATCACAAAATATTTAAAAATTCGAATTTTTTCAATTAACTAAAAGTCGAAATATCGTCATAAGGAAAAATACATTTGCTATATTGATAAAATAATATTGCTCCAGAAATCAATATAAAATTTTTCGCTTTCGATAAAAGGAATACGGAACAAAATAACTAACAAAATTACGTGTAACTTACATACATAATATTTACAATTTACGTCGAGTTCGTTAAGAAAAATTGTTACTAATATGAATTATTAGATTTCTAAAAGTTCGCACATATACATATACATATACATATATATATATATATATATACATATATATCACAAATAATATCAATAATAAATATTAATATCAATAAATATTATTATTGGTAACAAAATCTAATTAAATTTTGTGTAAAAATTTGAAAATAGTAGTACAAAGCTACTCCCAATTATAAAACGTTTTCTTTTCATATACGAACCAAAATTCGCTTGATAACACTACTCAACAAATTGAAAAAAATTTCATGTACTCCGGATGCGATAATTTTTTCTGTGTAGATAACCTTGACATGAGCTCGAAAAACGCAATAAATTTTTTTTTTTTCGTTTGGTTTTTTTTTTATTATTTTTTTTTTAAATTTAAAAAATTTTTTTTTGGTTAATTTGTTTCGTCCGGCATAACTCGGGAACCACTAGCCAGATTTAATTGAATTAAATTTTAAAAAATTTAAAATTACAATTCCCTTAATCTGTTCATATATTGTTTTCCTATACAAGCAGCAGTTTCCAAGTTAAAAATGAATATATAAAGGAAAAAACTTTTTTTTTGCCTAAAAATTTAAAATTTTTTTTTTTTAAAAATCCATAAAAAATCCAAAATGAAAAAAAATGTCAAATCTTATTACTTTTACGTAAAGTCACATAACCTATGAGCAAAATGAGACAAAGATCATGAAAATCGATGCACGCGTTTCGCTTTTATTCGCAATTGAGTAAAGGTATGAATTTCAAAAATTTAAAAAATTTTTTTTTGGTTAATTTGTTTCGTCCGGCATAACTCGGGAACCACTAGCCCGATTTAATTGAATTAAATTTTAAAAAATTTAAAATTACAATTCCCTTAATCTGTTCATATATTGTTTTCCTATACAAGCAACAGTTTCCAAGTTAAAAATGAATATATAAAGGAAAAAACTTATTTTTTGCCTAAAGATTTAAATTTTTTTTTAAAAATCCATAAAAAATCCAAAATGAAAAAAAATGTCAAATCTTATTACTTTTACGTAAAGTCACATAACCTATGAGCAAAATGAGACAAAGATCATGAAAATCGATGCACGCGTTTCGCTTTTATTCGCAATTGAGTAAAGGTATGAATTTCAAAAATTTGCTCGACATATGCACAACTTTGTCTATGGTAAGGTTTTTTCTTTTTTATTACAAAAAAAATTAAAATTTTTGGGTGACAAAAATATATGACTTTAAATTAAAAAACAATTCGATATATGTACAAGAAATTATCCTTAGGATATCAACATTAATTAATTATAAAAAAGTTTAAAAAAAAAATATCTAAACACAAAAATAAAAACCTTCAAATTAAAAATAATTATGTGCTTTTGTCTTTCTTTTATATTGTTGTGGGTCTGTTTCTCTTATCAGGAACCAGATATAGTCCCCCATCATAGCTTCGTTCCAAAATCCTTGGTATCGGTGCTCAATTTCTTTCATTTGCTGATGAAAACGCTCACCATGCTCGTCACTCACAACGCCCAGGTTGTCCGGAAAGAAGTCCAAGTGCGAGTGTAGAAAATGTATCTTAAGCGACATATTTGCTCTAATTTTTTTATAATTTTGGAGTAGTTGTTCGACGATCTCTCTGTAATTTGAGCTTTTGTTGTTTCCAAGAAATCCGGAAACAATTTGCCGAAATGAGTTCCAAGCTGCAGCTTCATTTGGTGATAAAATGTGCTCAAACTGTTGGTCTTTCAACAACTTTTTAATTTGCGGACCGTCGAAAACGCCTTCCTTAATCTTTGCCGATGAAAGGTGAGGAAAAATGGTTTTTAAATAGGCGAACGCTTCGCCATCTTTGTTGATAGCTTTCACGAAGTTTTTTATGAGTCCGAGCTTTATGTGAAGAGGTGGGAGAAAAACATTTTCCTTTTTTATGAGTGGTGTATATTTCACGTTGTCGCTGCCGGGGATGAAGTTAACTCTTTCTGTCCAACTCCTCCTGGTGTAATGATGTTGACGATCGCGGCTGTCCCAAAGGCAGAGAAAACAACAGTACTTTGTGAATCGACCTTGTAATCCACAAAGGATACCGATAACCTTAAGGTCGGCACAAACTTTCCAATCGTGCCTCTCATAGTTAAGGCACTTTAGTAGATTGTCCATGACTTCGTATGTTTCCTTGGTGTCAACGGCATGAGCAATTGGAATCGAAGGTTTCTCGTTGCCGTTGTGCAGTAAAATTGCTTTAAGGCTCTGCTTGTTGCTGGCATGATGATTCTCGGCTGTCGTCTGAAAGAATTTCAATAATAAGTTATATATGTTCTTGAATTTCGTAATCTACACTTACCTTGAGTCAGCTAGCTGTACGTAGCACCTTGGACATAGAGCACTTGGTGTCCACCGCTCATCTATGTTTGAGACCTTTAAATTGAAGCTCTCTTCAAATGAATCTCTCAATTTAGGTGAAAAACAACGCTTGTTTTTTTCAGAAACGTATTCTCCGCACATGTAACAAAAATTACTTGGATTGGTATTGCATTCAAATCCTCGCGAACGTTTGCTCATTTTAACTATCGCGTTCGTCGACACTTGTTGAATGAGTAAAATCGATCAATGAAGACCTATTTATACTGTGTATTGTTTAGTATTTTACTGACAGGTACTTATAAATGGGTGTATATTTTTTTACGGTGGCTACATACCTGTTTCACCATGTGTGAGTCTTAAATTTTCCGAATAATGACCACCCTTAAATGTGGGTTGCATTTCTGTAAAAAAATCATACAGGTAGCCAACGGAAAACCCAAATAATTAAAAAAGTCCCCTTTCCTTTTTTCCTTTTAATTGTTCACGCACATTTATTAGCGTTTATTACTTTGCTTACGCAATCATAAAAATTAAATAACCCTTTGTTTATTCCGTTTTGTTAATTCTGAGAATCAAAAAAAAAAGAAAAAACCTTACCATAGACAAAGTTGTGCATATGTCGAGCAAATTTTTGAAATTCATACCTTTACTCAATTGCAAATAAAAGCGAAACGCGTGCATCGATTTTCATGATCTTTGTCTCATTTTGCTCATAGGTTATGTGACTTTACGTAAAAGTAATAAGATTTGACATTTTTTTTCATTTTGGATTTTTTATGGATTTTAAAAAAAAAAAAATTTTAAATTTTTAGGCAAATAATAAGTTTTTTCCATTATATATTCATTTTTAACTTGGAAACTGTTGCTTGTATATGAAAACAATATATGAACAGATTAAGGGAATTGTAATTTTAAATTTTTTAAAATTTAATTCAATTAAATCGGGCTAGTGGTTCCCGAGTTATGCCGGACGAAACAAATTAACCAAAAAAAAATTTTTTAAATTTTTGAAATTCATACTTTTACTCAATTGCGAATAAAAGCGAAACGCTTGCATCGATTTTCATGATCTTTGTCTCATTTTGCTCATAGGTTATGTGACTTTACGTAAAAGTAATAAGATTTGACATTTTTTTTCATTTTGGATTTTTTATGGATTTTTTAAAAAAAAAAAATTTAAATTTTTAGGCAAAAAATAAGTTTTTTCCTTTATATATTCATTTTTAACTTGGAAACTGTTGCTTGTATAGGAAAACAATATATGAACAGATTAAGGGAATTGTAATTTTAATTTTTTTAAAATTTAATTCAATTAAATCGGGCTAGTGGTTCCCGAGTTATGCCGGACGAAACAAATTAACCAAAAAAAAATTTTTAAAATTTAAAAAAAAAAATAATAAAAAAAAACCAAACGAAAAAAAAATTTTTTATTGCGTTTTTCGAGCTCATGTCAAGGTTATCTACACAGAAAAAATTATCGCATCCCGAGTACATTTTGACTGTTGACTAGTGTAATTTAACTGAAGCTGAGATTGCTTTTCCTAAATTTTGTGATCTAACTATACGATCACAAGAAGTTTCGGTATAAACTTCAATCGTTCCCCGCGCAAATTATAGTCTTTACGCTCAGCTCCTAAAGCTTTCTCACACATTACTTCTAGAGTTTTTTGGAATTTCTAGTACTAACACTCTGCCAGAAAGGTTTACAATACACCTTTAATTAAACTCATTTGCTTCCTCTTATTCAAAAAATTTTTTGGAATTTATAAAACAAACGCTCTGCCACTAAAGGTTTACAATACACCTTAAACTACACTTTCAAAAAGTGTTTAGTTAACCTCTACTAAGCTTAAATATATTTTTTCTATTTTTTTTCTAAATTGGAAGGTAGAAATATAATCAAGACTTAGTTTTCTTCAAATTCTATCTCTTCCTGTGGAAAAATTTAAACACACAAGAATGCCTAACGAAGGTGCGTCCAATTCTGCGGCTTCAGGCAGCCCTGCCCGCAAGTCTTCTCCAATTCACGAGAAATTTCTTTTTGTCTGTGACCATCTGGTTAGTTTCTGCACTACGTTTGAAAAGTGCGATATCACCGATCAAACGGACTCACTACTCGAAGTCAAATTGGAGGATTTGGAAAACAGATGGAGGAAATTACAAGTTGACTACGAAAACTTGTTACTTTCTTCCGAATCTTCCAGTGCAAAGGACTTCAAAGAAAATGCAAAGATCAACTTCAATGTATGTTCTGAGGCGTATTATGAAACAAAATCTCAAATTTCAGACATTCTGAGAATATCCGGAGAAAATGTTGCTCAAAACGTTTCGTCCAGACAACCTCTTGCGTCACAAAATAATCGCAATACACAAAGCTCAGATGAAATGAACATTTGTATAAAAGTCCCTCCATGTGATACAGAAGTATTCAAGGGAAGCTACGAAGAATGGCCCTCGTTTCGTGACATGTTCACAGCCGTCTACGTAAATCACCCAAAACTCACGCGAGCTCAAAAGCTTTACCATTTGAGAAACAAGACCAAAGGTAGCGCTGGCGCGATTGTCAAAAGATACACTCTCAGTGATGAAAACTTTGACCTCGCATGGATGGCATTAAAGACTCGATATGAGAACAAACGTGTTCTTGTAGACAACCAGCTCAAAATCTTATTTAATATTCCTGTAGCAAATGTCGAAAGCAGTGAATCCCTTCAGAAAATTCACTCCACAGTAAAGGATTGCCTCAGTACTCTAAAATCGCTTGATGTTAAAATAGAATGCTGGGATCCCATTCTGATATACTTGATATCCACAAAGTTGCCTGATGAAACTATATCACTCTGGGAGCAGTCCCTCAAATCTCATCGTGAGTTGCCCAAGTGGTCCCAGATGGATGAGTTCCTAATAGACCGTTTCGAGGTAGTGGAACGAATATCCAGCATCAGGTCTACGAAAGAACGGCACAGCGTCCCTTCAGTTGCTCCATCCCAACGTCACAACAAGATACAGACGTACGTATCACAAGAGAAGCTTGACTTCTCTTGTTCCCTATGTAGATCAGAACATAATATTAGAATATGTCCCGACTTCCGCAGGTTCACACCACAAGAACGGATAGATTTTGTTTTTAAAAACAAAATCTGTAATAATTGCCTCTCCGAGAAGCACGTAAAAGCTAAGTGCAAAAGTAACAAGACTTGTAATTTTTGTAAAAAAAGACATCATACTCTATTACACTTGGGGTCTAAGAGCCCTGCTCCTAGTTCTGAATCGCAAACCCTGAATTCTAATCCATCTCCAGAAAAGATGTCACATTTTGAGAAGAAGTCAGTCAACAATCCCACTTTTGCTTCCCCATCTACTTCTTCTGAAGCATTTTCTCAAATTCAAGCAAATTTTTCGAGTAATAATGAGACAATTTTGCTCCGAACGGCGTTAGTACAAATCGAACATAAAGGCGAACTCTTTACAATAAGAGCGCTAATCGACCCGGGGTCCCAAAGAACGTTTCTCTCCGAGAGAATAAGAGGTAGACTACAAATTCCCTATCACAAATCTCACTTCGAGATTGTCGGCATTGGTGGTAAAACACAAACGGCCGATAAAGAATGTGAACTCGTGCTTTTTGCACAAAAACATAATATCCGGTGTACTATTAACGCCATAGTGTTACCGAAAGTAACAAAAAGATTGCCCTCTGCTTCCTTTGAGATCCCAGATTCAACAGAACTGCAAAACCTCGGGTTAGCAGATCCAAATTTCAATAAATCATCAAATATTGATCTAATTCTGGGTAATGATTCTGAAAGATTCATAAATATCGAAGGAATTAGGAAAAACATATGTGGTACAGCTTCAGCTTATAACACTATTTTCGGCTGGGTTCTCAGTGGTCCAATGAAAGCTGAAACGGTGCACACATTCACTACAAATGTAGTTCTCTCCGAATACCAAGCGCTCAATGAAACCCTTAGAAAGTTTTGGGAAATAGAAGAAGTCCCAACGCTTCCCCCCATATCTACGGCAGACAAACTGTGTGAGGAGTTTTACTCAAAAACGACAACACGTCGCCCAGATGGCCGGTATGTTGTAAGACTGCCATTTAAACAAGATTTCCCAGAATCAGTTTTCCTTGGTTCTTCTCGGTTTGTCGCCCTCGGACAGTATGTTCGGATGGAGAAGACATTATCCAAAGATCAGGACCTTCAAACAGAATACAACGCAGTGCTCAATGAATATATCTCGTTGAATCATATGGAAGAAACTACTTCACAAGAAATTTCCTCTGAAGGAAAGTACAATTCCTTCTACCTCCCACATCACGCTGTTGTACGCCCTGAACACAAATCTACAAAAGTAAGGATTGTATTTAATGCGTCTCGTAAGACAAAATCAGGCTTTTCACTTAACGACGTACTCTATACTGGTCCCACTCTCCAAACGGACTTGATCTCTACCATCCTAAATTGGAGAAAGTACAAATACGTATACAGTGGAGACATACAAAAAATGTACCGTCAAATTATCATTCACCCTACTGATAGAGCGTACCAAAGGATTTTGTTCCAAAAGGATCCAACGGGCCCTGTAAAAGATTATCAGTTAAACACTGTCACTTTTGGAGTGAACTGCGCTCCCTTCCTTGCTATACGCACTCTTTTACAACTAGCTTCTGACTCAGAACATCAATATCCTCAAGTTGCTTCGACTTTACGCAGAGAAACTTATGTCGATGACATACTCTCCGGTGGGTTTTCTATTGACGAAACCATCGAATCTCACAATAAACTTAGAGCTGTTCTCAATTCAGCAGGATTCCCTTTAAAAAAAATCACAGCAAACGATCCTCGTTTACTTGCACATCTTCCACCTGAGGATTTGTACGATCTAAATTTATTGCGGTTTTACGAAGCTAGTTCTACAAAAACTCTAGGCATAAAATGGAACGCCTTACAAGATAGTTTCACGTATACCTCAATTCCCATGCAGAGGCACCCAAATGTGACTAAACGTCAAGTCCTCTCAGCTGTAGCCCAATTGTTCGACCCTGCAGGATGGATAACCCCTGTTATTATCAAGGCTAAAGTCTTAATGCAACAACTCTGGCTTGAGGGCTTGGGCTGGGACGAGACTATAAGTTCAGATTCTCTTCAAACTTGGAACAGCTTACTATCCGACCTACCGCATATTGAAGCCATCGTAATACCTCGATGGATACAGCACATGCCCAGTGATCTAATTGAAATTCATGGCTTCTGCGATGCTTCAAAAGAAGCCTATTGTGCCTGTGTTTATGTACGTTGTCAAACTTCAAGTTCGACAGTTTTCACGAATCTGCTCATGGCCAAAAGTAAAGTCGCACCCATCAAAACAGTTTCATTGCCAAGGTTGGAACTCACTGGTGCCTTGTTACTAGCTAAACTCATCAAATATGTAATGAATATATTTGATCTTAATATTAGCGCAGTGACTTTGTGGACTGACGCATCCATAGTACTCGGATGGTTGTCCAAACCGCCATTGACATGGGAAACATTCGTGGCTAACCGCACGTCTCAAATTCATGAGCTGACTCCAAATGCAAAATGGAGACATGTACCAACTCATGAAAATCCAGCCGATTTGGGCACTCGAGGTTGTAAACCTATAGACTTGACGTGTAATCCCTTATGGTGGCACGGACCTCCATGGCTCACTACTCCAGAGTCCAATTGGCCCAAAAGAAACCCCTTACTTTCATTACAGGAAAATCAAGTCATTGAAACATTCCATGTTACCGCCGAAGAAGATGATATTTTGACACGATTTTCCTCTTACTCGAGAGCATTAAAGGTTTTGTCATACGTCTTTCGATTTTATTACAATACTCACAGTAATATAAGAAATCTTCACAAGTTTGAATCCGTCGATTTGACTCTGAGAGAATTGAGGTTTACCAAATCCCGCTTAATATCCCTATCTCAGCGACGATTCTATGAATGTGAGTATGAGGCACTCCTTAACTCAAAGCCCATTTCACAAAAAAGTACTTTAACAACATTAAACCCTTTTCTAGATTCGGAAAAGGTTCTACGAGTAAATGGTCGGTTATCAGATTCATCTCTCCCATATAGGGAACGATACCCCATTATACTTCCCGGCAACTCAAGACTCTGTCATCTCTATCTATCCCATTTACACATCTTCCTGGCACATGCAGAATGTAACCAAATGTGTAGATTTGTACAGACTGAGTTTTATATGTCTCGCTTGAAACCCAGAGTCAAAAGTATAATACATAAATGTAAGACATGCATTTTGTATAAACAAAAGCCATGCTATCAAATAATGGCTCCCTTGCCACCTGAACGATGTACTTTCACTCCGCCATTTCATACTACCGGTGTTGACTTTGCCGGTCCCTTTGAGCTAAAAAGCTCAGCCCTTCGCAATTCTCCATCTATCAAAGGCTATGTCAGCGTATTTGTATGTTTCTCTACAAAAGCTGTACATTTAGAAGCCTGCTCAGATTTGTCGTCCGCAGCCTTTGAAGCCGCATTTGCCCGATTTGTCGGAAGGCGGGGGCTCCCCCAGAGGTTAGTCTCAGATAATGGACGCAATTTCGTTGGAGCAAGTAGAACGTTGCTAAGAGAATTTTCCCAGTTCTTGAAAACAACTGCAAGCGACATCGCTCAAAAGTATGCCATTCATGGGTTTGAATGGAAATTCATACCACCTCACGCACCTCATATGGGCGGCCTTTGGGAAGCCGCTGTCAAGAGCTTTAAGACTCACTTTAAGAAAATCGCTGGAGCTCATAAGTTCACTTTCGAACAATTCTCTACGGTACTCGCTCGAGTGGAAGGAGTGTTGAACTCTCGCCCAATATCCGCTATGTCAGAAGATCCGTCAGACTTGACTGCTCTAACACCCGGTCACTTCCTCAAAGGTGCACCCATAATGTCGCTCCCTGAACCAATTTCACCAAATATATCTCTTATAAACAAATGGTTAAAATTGAAAGCACTCCACCATCAATTCGCTTTAAGGTGGAAAGCGGATTATCTCAAAGCTCTACACAAACGCTACAAATGGAAAAATCCTACACCTAATATAAAGATCGGTGACTTAGTAATAGTAATTGACGACTTACTACCTCCCAGCGAATGGCGCTTGGGTAGAATCGAAAAAACATTTGTCGGTTCAGATAATAACGTACGAGTCGCAGACGTACGCACTTCCAACGGTATTATCAATCGCCCAATAGTCAAACTATGTTATTTACCTTTCGTGAATGATTCTGTTCCAGAGCAGTTTTAGTGACTAATTAGTTAAAATTTACCACTGCACATTCTTCACGTTGGTGGAGAATGTATATGCCATTAATCAAGCTCTATACTTCATATTTTCCAGACCTCAAAGAAGAAATAGTCCTCGCAAACCGGACGTCTACAAATGTAAGATGTGTGACCGGTTTCACGCCCTGAGTACATGTCCAAAATTCATCAAGATGAACCCCAAAGAACGCAATAGGATGATTCTTAAAAATAATTATTGCGTAAACTGTCTTGCACGAAGCCATCGGTTTAGAGATTGCAGGTCCAGGTACACTTGTCGGAAATGTGGCAAACATCATCACACCATGTTACACCCTAACTACAACAAAGATAAGCAACAACAGCCGCGAAAGAACCTCCAAGTCAACAATCAAACTGATAGGCAACAACCACTTGATCAACGCGTCATATCCGAGGCTATACGCTCACTTGCTTCCGTGTTATGTATAACACCGCAACCCACAAACAACTAGGCCCGGCGCCATGTCCAAACTTCATAAGTTTCGACTTATTATTTTTAAGATTTGAATTTGTACAACATTGAAGTAACCATTGTAAATTGTATCTAACCTTTATTGTAAATCGATAACTAAATTCGAAATTACACTATTGTGAATTATAACTTAGAAAAGATTCAAAATGAAATATGAAAACCGAATTTTCCTTTGACATTCGCAAAGGAAAATCTTCCACTTTTCCATATACCATCAACTGGTGAGCATCTCGATCTCCAATAAAACCACTGAATTTGAACTAACTCTGTTTTGTTGTTTTTTATCCTACATATCTCGTTGGAGTATATTCAAATGCACATTTATACATAATTTCTCATGCACTGAGTAATTATGTCTCTCAATTGAATAAACTCTATTTCTTTTTATGAAGCTCTGGAGTTAATCTCAATCCCAACCGCAAATACAGTCCACTACATCCACCAACTTGGTTGACGTTATTGCCCACAACTCCAAACTCTCTAATTCAGCAGCTTTCTTCAGCCAAGCAAACCTTAATTTCCTTCAGTGTTTTTAGTTGGATTATAAGATGTTGTGCCAATTTTAAAGAAAATCTTGTACAAAATGTGGTTTCTAGAGCGGAAAAAGTCAAATCGGGAGCGACATTTGTATGGGGGCTGTACCGAAATCTGAACCGATCTTTCTGCATAAGTTCCATTATAAAATGTTGTGCCAATTTTAAAGAAAATTGGGTACAATATGTGGTTTCTAGAGCGGAAAAAGTCAAATCGGGAGCGACACTTGTATGGGGGCTATATCTAAATCTGAACCGATCTTACCCACTTCCATCACAGGTGTTTTTAGTTGGATTATAAGATGTTGTGCCAATTTTAAAGAAAATCTTGTACAAAATGTGGTTTCTAGAGCGGAAAAAGTCAAATCGGGAGCGACATTTGTATGGGGGCTGTACCGAAATCTGAACCGATCTTTCTGCATAAGTTCCATTATAAAATGTTATGCCAATTTTAAAGAAAATTGGGTACAATATGTGGTTTCCAGAGCGGAAAAAGTCAAATCGGGAGCGACATTTGTATGGGGACTATATCTAAATCTGAACCGATCGTAACCACTTTCTGCATAAGTGTTTCTAGTTCCATTATAAAATGTTGTGCCATTTTTAAAGAAATCGGGTACAATATGTGGTTTCTAGAGCGGAAAAAGTCAAATTGGGAGCGACATTTGTATGGGGACTATATCTAAATCTGAACCGATCTAAGTGGTGTAGGGTATAATTACACGGGAAAAACATGATTTTTAAAGGTTTTTCAGGAGCGGTTAGCTCATAGATGGCATGATCCAGTGACGAAATATTTTGTAGATCATCATTAAACAATCCAATCTTCACTTCTTGGGGCTGACCGCTACAATTTATTTTGGTGACCCATTCTAATATATATAGCTCCAATACAAATTTCGCCTCTGAATAGCATACTTGAACAGATTTTCTTTTTTCCATCAAATTTGGGAAAGCGTCTCATATTTTATCAAGAAAACCTATGCTAAAAATGGGTCAGATCGGTTTAGATTTATATATAGCTGCCATTCAAAGTTTGTGTTAAAACTTTCTTACAAATGCCGATAGAAGTATGAAATTTGTAGTATCATCTCCTCTTATAGCTGTATCGTATATCTCTAGGTTTAAATATAACGACCTTCTTATACCCTACACCACAGGGTATAATGACTAGGTGTAGGGTTTAATATAGTCGGCCACGCCCGACTTTAGCCTTTCCTTATTTTTTTCACTTAGTATAATGCTCCCTTCGACCAAAAAGTGAAAGCTTGGACCAACTGTAAAATAAAGTAAGTTTATTCTTCAAAAATTGTCTACTGTACATTGTATGTCCGAATTAAAGAGTGATTTTTTTGAGGTTAGGATTTTCATGCATTAGTATTTGACAGATCGCGTGGGATTTCAGACATGGTGTCAAAGAGAAAGATGCTCAGTATGCTTTGACATTTCATCATGAATCGTCTTACAAACGAACAACGCTTGCAAATTATTGAATTTTATTATCAAAATGCGTGCTCTGTTAAGAAAGTTCATTGCGCGC
Source organism: Polietes domitor (assembly GCA_947397865.1). NCBI lineage: Eukaryota > Metazoa > Arthropoda > Insecta > Diptera > Muscidae > Polietes > Polietes domitor. Next base: position 55,197,794 of record OX377622.1, on the reverse strand, counting down.
TTCCATTTTATGGTCAGTTTAATCGACCCACTGAAGCGGCTATTCGGGCTATTGTGACTAAATTTCGCACCAAATTTACATTGTTGGACATTAAACCACCAACACGCTTACGTAGAGTGCGAACTGAAGAAAATATCGCAGCTGTATCGGCCAGTGTTAATGATGACCACCAATTTTCGATTCGTCGCCGTTCGCACCAATTGGGTCTCTGTTACTCAAAAACGTGGAAATGCCAAAATTGGACTAAGCGGATGGACCACCTAAGACGCAGCCGCGGTCAACATTTAAATGAAATTATCTTCAAAAAGTAAATGTCATGGACCAATCTAACGTTTCAAATAAACAACCGATGAGATTTTGCAAATTTTATGCGTTTTTTTTAAAAAAAAAGTTATCAAGCTCTTAAAAAATCACCCTTTATTTCTGAGCAAACACAGCTATTTGCCTCAATTTCCCAAAAAGGAAAACTAAAATATGATTTGTGTGCTACTCACGAACTACCATGACTATAGTATAAATATTTTGCGTATACTGACAAAGTAACTCTAAACTTCATTTTGGGTCGGCTACCTTTTGTTATCGATGTAGTCTAATGAACATACTCGTCTGTATGAACATGTGGCGTCAAAGAGTAATAAAATCGTATTTATTATATCTATATTTTATCAAGATTCATACATATACACACACACGAACTCGCAGATACATATATTTTCACATGGAAGGGTATCATCATTATATTCTCATCAATCATCGTCGCCGCCTAAAAATCACCGGACTACCAGAAAATATGCGAGGATATGATTAGAAGTTTTATTTTAAAACTCAACATTTATTACGTATTTTATATATAGGGTGGGTCATTTAAAATTTTAAATTAGAATCGGCTATAAAAAACAAGTAGTGATTATTTTTTTATATTTCTTGTTTTATTGGAAAGGTTTAACTTTGTCATTTAATAATGGAACACAATAACATTCATATGACTGGCTCGGATGAGGTACTGATCAACCCAATATTGCAAAATTCTTCTCCAAGAAGTGCGATAAATGTTCAGTTCCTGAGAACGATGACGAGTTGATGGATGTTCTTGGCCACAGCAGCAATGTTTTCGGTTTGTTTGGTTTGTCCAGTAACGATCCTTTTTCATGAACTCACTTCACAAATTGACGCAAAAACTGAACAGATAGCCGATCTCTTCTCCAAAATTTTCGACGCAAATTTCTTACAGTTTGCGTTAAAGTCTCACTACTTTGGAAGTACGTTTTTAATATTTCCCAATTTTGTTCGAGCGTCCCATTTTGCAAATGTCAAACAAAAACCTGACAATAAAAATTAAAATGAATGTTATTCTACCTCTCAAAGTCAAAGTAATCGGTATTTCAAATTTTAAATGGTCCACCCTATATTAACAACATAGACCCCTCTGTAGCTGCTCTCTTTGATTAGCGTAGATAATCTCCAAAATATAGCCTCAATTTAGCCTCTTCTCGTCATCACGTAACTTAATTTGACAAAGATTACTTTCATGGAATATATGAATCGTCCATCTCCCGAAAAAGACAAGAAATTTGGAAACCCTATAAAAATCTAAATTATTGGGGCATCTAAACACAGACTAATTTGATAACAAGAACCTCTTCCTCATAAAGTCCATCCACTAAGTTAAAATTGTAGGATCTCTAGGTAGAGTATTCAAACCCATGTAATTTTTGGATATATAATAGAGAACGGTTGGGCTCGATACAAATTCACCAATCCTTAACTTTTGGGCTGCGACTGTTCGACACGAACATCTTCACCATACCCCCCTAGCTGTGTGTTCTAAGCCTTTTCAAACATATTTAATGTTTAAAAGACAAACAAAAGAAGTAGCGTCGCTGCATTTTCCCACCGAGTTTATCTACCCTTTTGTAGGCCCATCCTTCACTTTATGAACTTCTGATTACAATGGCCTGGCATTTCGTATTCCTCGTGGAATGCTTCGGCGCGATATTCGCCAGTAATACGCCACTATGTATGAACATAAATAACGATGATATTGATAAATTACTTATTTGTTGGTGTGTGGAACATAAATTTCCTATTATTCTTGTAAATTGAAATTTATTTGAGAAGTGCCTGGTGGTGGAGGTGAGAATAATTTATGCAAAATTTGAGGAACAACAAACGAGTGTCGAAGACGTGTCATGGCGCCAACAGGCTGAACAAGACGGCAATAATAAATATGTGTGTGTATGTGAATCTGCGAAACTTATGAAGCAAGTGTTAGAGAGGATGGCTCAAATCGTCGACAGGGTCGACCTTGACACCGGGATGGGGTGTCTTAATGTGAGTGAGTGTTAATATAAAGGGTGATTTTTTAAGAGCTTGATAACTTTTTTTTAAAAAAAACGCATAAAATTTGCAAAATCTCATCGGTTCTTTATTTGAAACGTTAGATTGGTCCATGACATTTACTTTTTGAAGATAATTTCATTTAAATGTTGACCGCGGCTGCGTCTTAGGTGGTCCATCCGCTTAGTCCAATTTTGGCATTTCCACGTTTTTGAGTAACAGAGACCCAATTGGTGCGAACGGCGACGAATCGAAAATTGGTGGTCATCATTAACACTGGCCGATACAGCTGCGATATTTTCTTCAGTTCGCACTCTACGTAAGCGTGTTGGTGGTTTAATGTCCAACAATGTAAATTTGGTGCGAAATTTAGTCACAATAGCCCGAATAGCCGCTTCAGTGGGTCGATTAAACTGACCATAAAATGGAAGCGCGCAATGAACTTTCTTAACAGAGCACGCATTTTGATAAAAAAATTCAATAATTTGCAAGCGTTGTTCGTTTGTAAGACGATTCATGATGAAATGTCAAAGCATACTGAGCATCTTTCTCTTTGACACCATGTCTGAAATCCCACGTGATCTGTCAAATACTAATGCATGAAAATCCTAACCTCAAAAAAATCACTCTTTATAAGTTTTCGCACTTGTTAACCAGAATGCCGGTTTTTTGGCCACAACTTTATTTCATAAACATATTTATTGCAATGATTAAAGTTCTGATACAAATGTACGGAATTATTAGGCTTGTTCATTCAATCGCTCGTAACTTCTGAAATTATTGACCGATTTTAATGGGCAATTTAAAAATTTAAATTAGAATCTGCTATAAAAAAGTACCAATTACACTGTCCATTAAATTAAGACTTTGTGAATGGAACAGAATAGCGACCCTATAATTCTGAAAGAGCATGTTCAGTAGACAATTTTGTAGAATATACTTATAGTATAGCTGGTCTCAGTTTCTTTTTAAAGAGGGTCAAAGTTTTCATTTTTTTGGTTGAAGGGAGCATTAGTCTAAGCAAAAAAAGTGTACAACACTGTCTGAGAGAATTCTCATTGTCTGAACTATATTGCGCAATTTTATGAGAAATATTTTAGTAGAAGATCTTAAGCCTCTAGCTTCTCTATGCAATTGTTGCAATAATACAAATTTCGCGGTTGCAATTGTATTTATTTCAACTTTCTCTATCTGGGTTTCGGAGAAAATTCTGTCACAAATATTCGCCATTTAGTCTGCAATCATATGCCCAAAAAATATTTTGGTATTCTTCATACGATAGAAAGTTACGCGGATTTTTCTGAAGACGCTTTTCACTATTTTTGCCTTTACAGTCAATACTAATCCTATTTTGTCCCATTTTGCAAATGTTAAACATAAACCTGATAATAATAATTCATCACTATTATCGTATAAATGTAATAAAATATTAAGAAACTTATGATTAAATGAATTGTTATGTTTCATGACATTTACTTTTTGAAGATAATTTCATTTAAATGTTGACCGCGGCTGCGTCTTAGGTGGTCCATCCGCTTAGTCCAATTTTGGCATTTCCACGTTTTTGAGTAACAGAGACCCAATTGGTGCGAACGGCGACGAATCGAAAATTGGTGGTCATCATTAACACTGGCCGATACAGCTGCGATATTTTCTTCAGTTCGCACTCTACGTAAGCGTGTTGGTGGTTTAATGTCCAACAATGTAAATTTGGTGCGAAATTTAGTCACAATAGCCCGAATAGCCGCTTCAGTGGGTCGATTAAACTGACCATAAAATGGAAGCGCGCAATGAACTTTCTTAACAGAGCACGCATTTTGATAAAAAAATTCAATAATTTGCAAGCGTTGTTCGTTTGTAAGACGATTCATGATGAAATGTCAAAGCATACTGAGCATCTTTCTCTTTGACACCATGTCTGAAATCCCACGTGATCTGTCAAATACTAATGCATGAAAATCCTAACCTCAAAAAAATCACTCTTTATAAGTTTTCGCACTTGTTAACCAGAATGCCGGTTTTTTGGCCACAACTTTATTTCATAAACATATTTATTGCAATGATTAAAGTTCTGATACAAATGTACGGAATTATTAGGCTTGTTCATTCAATCGCTCGTAACTTCTGAAATTATTGACCGATTTTAATGGGCAATTTAAAAATTTAAATTAGAATCTGCTATAAAAAAGTACCAATTACACTGTCCATTAAATTAAGACTTTGTGAATGGAACAGAATAGCGACCCTATAATTCTGAAAGAGCATGTTCAGTAGACAATTTTTGTAGAATATACTTATAGTATAGCTGGTCTCAGTTTCTTTTTAAAGAGGGTCAAAGTTTTCATTTTTTTGGTTGAAGGGAGCATTAGTCTAAGCAAAAAAAGTGTACAACACTGTCTGAGAGAATTCTCATTGTCTGAACTATATTGCGCAATTTTATGAGAAATATTTTAGTAGAAGATCTTAAGCCTCTAGCTTCTCTATGCAATTGTTGCAATAATACAAATTTCGCGGTTGCAATTGTATTTATTTCAACTTTCTCTATCTGGGTTTCGGAGAAAATTCTGTCACAAATATTCGCCATTTAGTCTGCAATCATATGCCCAAAAAATATTTTGGTATTCTTCATACGATAGAAAGTTACGCGGATTTTTCTGAAGACGCTTTTCACTATTTTTGCCTTTACAGTCAATACTAATCCTATTTTGTCCCATTTTGCAAATGTTAAACATAAACCTGATAATAATAATTCATCACTATTATCGTATAAATGTAATAAAATATTAAGAAACTTATGATTAAATGAATTGTTATGTTTCATTGTTATTATATGAAATGAAATTAATTAATTAGTTTAAAGACCACTTGCGAGACGTGTCTACAAATATACCCTACACCACTTCGTGGACTAGGGTATTATAAGTTAGTTTTCCGCAAAATACTTGTAACACCAAGAAATAATTGAGCCAGACCCTTTAAGTATACGGATCGGCTTAGAATCCCCAGCTGAGTCGATTTAACGATGTCTGTCTGTCCGTCCGTTTGCTGTCCATCTAAGCTTGTTCGCACTCTACAGGTCGCAAATGTTGTCCGATTGCCATGAAATTTGGTAGAAGTTACTTTTCTTAGGACAAGGACGACTGGTATTGAATTTGAAGGAAATCGGTTCAGATTTAGATATAGCCTCCATACAAATATCACTATAATTTACACTATTACTGCTCTAGAATACACATTTTACATGGGATCATGGCCAAATTTTCAGGATCGTGTTATATTTGAACTTGAAACAGGAAAGTGGGCCACATAGGTCTATGTTTTGATATAGCCCCCATGTAAATGTACCTCCGATTTACAATATTACTGCTCTAAAATGCACATTTTACATCGGATCTTGATCAAATTTACCACACAATGTAACATTTATACTAGAAACACCTATTCTGAAAGCCTAAAAGCCCAATACAAATGAGCCCCCAGTTTACACTAGAACCCACATCTTACATTGGATCTTGATGAAATGTTTTACTAAGAATACCTACTTTGAACGTGATCTGTATGGAACCGCTTTTTAATGTGGCGCCCTTACAAATGGGCCCCATTTTTATTATTACCTCTTTAAGACACACATTATACATCGGAAGTTTTTCAAATTTTGCAGATTATATTATATTTCAACTAAGAATACATACTATTAAAGTCAAATATATGTGTCCCTACTTTGGAATAACCCAAATGGGGCCCGATTCTACTCTACTACTCCATGTTATTATAGGCCCCCTTTCAAATGTCGGTCCGATTCATCCTATTACTACTGTTTAATTTGTATTTGTCTGCCTCCGGCAAATTGGATCAATTACCATATTATTTACAATATTCGTTAACTGTATAATTTATATGAACTACATTGCTCCCATATTCGCAGGGAGTGATGTAGGGTATTATATAGTCGGCCCCGCCCGACTTTAGCCTTTCCTTACTTGTTAATTACACTAGTCAACAGTCAAAATGTACTCGGGATGCGATAATTTTTTCTGTGTAGATAACCTTGACATGAGCTCGAAAAACGCAATAAAATTTTTTTTTTTTCGTTTGGTTTTTGTTTTATTTTTTTTTTAAATTTAAAATTTTTTTTTTTTGGTTAATTTGTTTCGTCCGGCATAACTCGGGAACCACTAGCCCGATTTAATTGAATTAAATTTTAAAAAATTTAAAATTACAATTCCCTTAATCTGTTCATATATTGTTTCCTATACAAGCAACAGTTTCCAAGTTAAAAATGAATATATAAAGGAAAAAACTTATTTTTTGCCTAAAGATTTAATTTTTTTTTTAAAAATCCATAAAAAATCCAAAATGAAAAAAATGTCAAATCTTATTACTTTTACGTAAAGTCACATAACCTATGAGCCAAATGAGACAAAGATCATGAAAATCGATGCACGCGTTTCGCTTTTATTCGCAATTGAGTAAAGGTATGAATTTCAAAAATTTCTTTTATATTGTTGTGGGTCTGTTTCTCTTATCAGGAACCAGATATAGTCCCCCATCATAGCTTCGTTCCAAAATCCTTGGTATCGGTGCTCAATTTCTTTCATTTGCTGATGAAAAAGCTCACCATGCTCGTCACTCACATCGCCCAGGTTGTCCGGAAAGAAGTCCAAGTGCGAGTGTAGAAAATGTATCTTAAGCGACATATTTGCTCTAATTTTTTTATAATTTTGGAGTAGTTGTTCGACGATCTCTCTGTAATTTGAGCTTTTGTTGTTTCCAAGAAATCCGGAAACAATTTGCCGAAATGAGTTCCAAGCTGCAGCTTCATTTGGTGATAAAATGTGCTCAAACTGTTGGTCTTGCAACAACTTTTTAATTTGCGGACCGTCGAAAACGCCTTCCTTAATCTTTGCCGATGAAAGGTGAGGAAAAATGGTTTTTAAATAGGCGAACGCTTCGCCATCTTTGTTGATATCTTTCACGAAGTTTTTTATGAGTCCGAGCTTTATGTGAAGAGGTGGGAGAAAAACATTTTCCTTTTTTATGAGTGGTGTATATTTCACGTTGTCGCTGCCGGGGATGAAGTTAACTCTTTCTGTCCAACTCCTCCTGGTGTAATGATGTTGACGATCGCGGCTGTCCCAAAGGCAGAGAAAACAACAGTACTTTGTGAATCCACCTTGTAATCCACAAAGGATACCGATAACCTTAAGGTCGGCACAAACTTTCCAATCGTGCCTCTCATAGTTAAGGCACTTTAGTAGATTGTCCATGACTTCGTATGTTTCCTTGGTGTCAACGGCATGAGCAATTGGAATCGAAGGTTTCTTGTTGCCGTTGTGCAGTAAAATTGCTTTAAGGCTCTGCTTGTTGCTGTCGATGAAAAGACGCCACTCTCCTGGATCGTAAGAGTACCCGAGTTCACCAAATAATCCGGGAATGTCCTTACAAAAACAGATGTTGTCTTTTTTTGTGTAGTACCTTGCGTATGGTTCATGACGCTTCCTGTAGATTGTTGTCACCACACCAGGAGCCAAGAAACCGAACTGTTGCATGCGCGATGCATGCAACTCTGCATCTTCCTTGGAGAGTTTCAATTCTCTAACCCAATCGTTCAGTTCTGCTTGGGAACATAAGCGTTGACCTCCATGCAATGTATATGTTGACTCGCATTCTGATGTGGTTTCTACTGTCTCCGGATCTGATGTTGGATGTATCGCCTCATTATTAGATGTCCATCTTGAAACGGACGGTTGCGGGTCCACTGGTTCTTCGGAAAATGGCACTGGAAAATTCACTGTTGAAACAGCAGCGTAAGTCCATCGTATATTTTTTCCCACGCCTGTTTTTTTGCTAAGACAGAAGTAGCAATCTGTTACATGGCAAAGCGGAGCTCTCCAAAGCATTGGCATGATGATTCTCGGCTGTCGTCTGAAAGAATTTCAATAATAAGTTATATATGATCTTGAATTTCGTAATCTACACTTACCTTGAGTCATCTAGCTGTACGTAGCACCTTGGACATAGAGCACTTGGTGTCCACCGCTCATCTATGTTTGAGACCTTTAAATTGAAGCTCTCTTCAAATGAATCTCTCAATTTAGGTGAAAAACAACGCTTGTTTTTTTCAGAAACGTATTCTCCGCACATGTAACAAAAATTACTTGGATTGGTATTGCATTCAAATCCTCGCGAACGTTTGCTCATTTTAACTATCGCTTTCGTCGACACTTGTTGAATGAGTAAAATCGATCAATGAAGACCCATTTATACTGTGTATTGTTTAGTATTTTACTGACAGGTACTTATAAGTGGGTGTATATTTTTTTACGGTGGCTACATACCTGTTTCACCATGTGTGAGTCTTAAATTTTCCGAATAATGACCACCCTTAAATGTGGGTTGCATTTCTGTAAAAAAATCATACAGGTAGCCAACGGAAAACCCAAACAATTAAAAAAGTCCCCTTTCCTTTTTTCCTTTTAATTGTTCACGCACATTTATTAGCGTTTATTACTTTGCTTACGCAATGCAAAATTAAATAACCCTTTGTTTATTCCGTTTTGTTAATTCTGAGAATCAAAAAAAAAGAAAAAACCTTACCATAGACAAAGTTGTGCATATGTCGAGCAAATTTTTGAAATTCATACCTTTACTCAATTGCGAATAAAAGCGAAACGCGTGCATCGATTTTCATGATCTTTGTCTCATTTTGCTCATAGGTTATGTGACTTTACGTAAAAGTAATAAGATTTGACATTTTTTTTCATTTTGGATTTTTTATGGATTTAAAAAAAAAAATTAAATCTTTAGGCAAAAAATAAGTTTTTTCCTTTATATATTCATTTTTAACTTGGAAACTGTTGTTTGTATAGGAAAACAATATATGAACAGATTAAGGGAATTGTAATTTTAAATTTTTTAAAATTTAATTCAATTAAATCGGGCTAGTGGTTCCCGAGTTACGCCGGACAAAACAAATTAACCAAAAAAAAATTTTTAAAATTAAAAAAAAAAAAAAAAAAATAAAACAAAAACCAAACGAAAAAAAATTTTATTGCGTTTTTCGAGCTCATGTCAAGGTTATCTACACAGAAAAAATTATCGCATCCGGAGTACATGAAATTTTTTTCATTTTGTTGAGTAGTGTTATTAGTTGTTTATTAGATAGTCCTTCCAATATATTATATATTATAATATTCTTCAGAAGGCAAAGTACAAATTTCGAAATTCCATTACCTTTCGAGTTCCCAATATAATTAATTCTAACTTTACGTTTCTAACTACAGCCAGTTGCTATATGAATTATAAATATTAGTTATAATTTCCACTGCATTCTATGATTAGTTTCCATTATTATAATTTTATAATCCTTCATGGCAACCCTACGTCAAATTGCGCTCGATGAAAGAGCTTTTACTCAATTTGACGAAGGTTTTCCATGAAGTTTTGTTGTTTTGCTGAATTTGACAGATTGATCTGCGTTTTTCTTCTACCAGCAACAAGTCGGTCACTTGGATCATCACGACAGAAGCGGTAAGAAGTTAAACGACTGCAATAAATCGTACTGTTTTTCTTTTCTACTTTATTTATTGTTATCTTACATGGTTTTACAAACTTGTGAGTCATATCGAAATAATTAAGTCCACTTGCAGAACGCACAAGATTGTACAACCAGTCTTATCTCTTTTACCCCATTTTATCACTCAAAGTACGAATATGGAGAAAGACTTTCGTTTCAGAGAAATGTATAAATAGAAGTTCATGATTTTAGCTGCAGCCGTTTGATTGGTGCCTTTTTTATACCTTTTTGGTCCGTTTACCTTTAAGGTACAAGTTTTCAATCCTCCGTATATCTGCACCCATTGGTTCGGCTTCAGTTTTATCCCTGTTTGGCCCCAAAAATACGAGTATAGAAAAATCGCAATATATTTCAAATCTACGCAGCCTGAGCGAAATATGCACCGATTTTCATTATTCCAGCTGCAACTTCTCACCGTTTCCCCATAAAAAATAATTCTTTCAAAAGTTCCGTGCTTTTGCACGTCTATACAGTCATAGAATTTAGTTATCCTAGCTGCAGTTTTTCGGTCTTACCAATTTTATACCTTTTTCCACATGTTCACCTTTAAAAGTAGGTAAGTATTCCCATTTTAACCCTTAAAAGTATGAATTTGGAAAAATATTTTTATATTATGTATCTACTCAATTATAGCAATGTACACACCTTATTTTGTATTTCTAGATGTTGTCGTTTAATATACCATTTTTATCCCTTCGTGCCACATTTCACACCCTACGAACAAAACTCATTTTATGGTGCACGTTTTTGTTATAGGGGAATACGCATAGCCAATATGAAGTAAGTACAAGCAGACATATTGAAATGCTTAAATACCTTAAAATATTTGGGGTTATTATGGGTATTTTTAGTCCTTGTGAGGGAAAAATTTTCCTGTTGGATCAATTTTGAACAGTTTCAATCCCAACCGATCTACGATTATAAGACGCATTTGTGGAAAATTTGGACGTCCTAGCTCCTTTCGTTTAGATGCTAGCGTGCTGTCAACAAACGGACAGACGGATGGACATGACTAGATCGTCTTCGAATTTTATGACGATTATACTTTATATACTTTATACTTTATAGGGTCTCAGATCGATATTTCAAGGTGTTACAAACGGAATGACAAAGTTAGTATATCCCATCCTGGAGGTGGAGGGTATAAATAAACTTCATCTTCAAGGTCAAATTTGCAAAATCCTTTAAAATGTGCTTTTTAACCTTTTTCCCCTATTCAGGTTCATAGGTAGCAAACCGTTCAAAACTCCAGGAAACAATCAACTACAAAAATTTACCTAAGATCTCGGTAAACAACTTTCTAGAACACATGAACTTCCTAGGAATGATTCTTAACACAGTTTAGGTAGGAGAAATATATCTTGCAGGACTGTTTCTGTTAATGGTCAGTCCGACTACAGTGCGTATGAGTGATATTATCCTTAATCCACAGCATGTATACTAGGGTGTATTGAAAAACCATTTTTTTTTTCGAAATTGCTAAACGCCTAGTACTGGTTAGTAGTTCTTATTAACTACCAAAAAATTGGATCGATGAGATGATGCCTTCAGTCTGCGGATTTAGTGCAATCTTTCGATTTTCTTTGGTAAAACTCTGAAATTTCTATATTTTTTCCATTGCATCAGATATTATATAATATAGCTTATAATTATCTTCTAATACGTGTTCGAAAGTTTTTCTGTTGTTTTTACCGTACGTTTTCTGGCTGGTGGTGGTAGTTTCTTTCTGTGCAACAAATGCTTTGTTTTTATTTTTACACAGTTAAATTCAAAACGTCCACGACAAAGAACACTTTTGGCAGTAGACTAGCGGATTATTGTGACCATTACAATAATCTTATTGTGTGGTATTTCAGATGTATAGTCCAGTAGAATGTAATTGTGCGTGTTTATGTGTTAAGTCCAAATCTGACTAGATCAAAATACCTTTAACTAGAGGCCAGACGAAGTCATCAGTGTACGAAGTATTTGGACGCGTAGAGGACATAAAAGAATCTCAGTTGCCAACAATTTTAGATGTAGCACTGTATTACTGTTGTATACAAGCTGAAGAAAAAATTGTTCATGACGGATAAAACCCTTCAGAAAAACTTGTAGCCGATAAAGTCACAAACCGAATTATAAACATTTGAAAGAAGGTGTCTATCCTAACTGTGTCATCAAAACGCGTGAAGGCCCGTGTGCTGGCAGAACATAAAAAGGTACAAAAGCTTAATAAATCGTACAACTATCACAAAAAAACCATCGTCCACATATGAAGATAAGCTCAATGATTATCTGAGAGGTGCAAGACTCCTATTCGATATCGCCATTTGCAAATGTTCGGAGATCAGTACGTGTAGATGTGGTGTGAAAATTCAAGAAATTGAAAGAGAATTTTTGTTGGATCAGAGGATGGAGAGAACAATGTACATTGGGAAAGTAGATTTAGAAACGTCCAGAAAAAACGATAAGACGGTGAAAAGAAAGGAAACTGAGCGCATAAGCATTGAGAAACGTATCAGAAAGGATTGTCTACCAGAACCAGTAGCGCATAGCCAAGGTCAAATTGAACTTACAGAATACGGTAATAACTCACTTGATGAAGAAGAATTCGTTCCAAGAAAAAGGCAAAGTGCCGGCGCAAGTACAACTCAATCAAGACTTAACCTGGAAGCTTTTTCGCGTGCTTGTGAAAGACGTGGCGTATCGAACCGCGGAGCTACACAAATGGCGTCATCTTCGTTTTAACAGATCTAGATAAATCATTACCTGCAAATCAACGCGTAAATGTTGTTATTGATAAGCGCAAAGTGTGGCGTGAACGTTCCAAAACTAGAACTGAACTTCAAGAACTACAGTCTCTCAAAGAGAAGAAAATATTAGCTATATATTTCGACAGTAGGAAAGTTATCACCTTAGCTAACAAAAAAGTGGAAGAAAGTGGTAAAATTTATCGAAGGGTGCTTAAAGAGGATCACATTTCTCTTATTGAAGAAGCAGGATCAAAATATTTAGGCCACGTGTCTCCCAAAACAGCTGCTGCAGAAGATGTAACTGAAGCTATATGGAACTACCTCGAAGAAAAACAATTAAATTTATTAGAACTCATCGGCATTGGTGTCGATGGTGAAAATAAAAACACTGGTCAACATAAAGGAATAATTCGCCGATTGGAAGAAAAATGTCAACGTTCTATTCAGTGGATTGTTTGCCAACTACATACAAATGAGCTACCTCTGCGACATCTGTTCATAAAAATTGACGGAAAAACAATAGGACCTACCGGATTTCAAGGTGCAATTGGGAAAAGCCTATCTTAATGCGAGTTCCGGCCCATCGTGAATTTCAAAAGGATTTAAATAATTTTGCCGCAAGTGGACGTAAATATTTTAAGTAAAGATCAATCCTACCTGTTCAAAATGTGCCAGGCCGTTTCATCCGGATATTGTCCAGACGATATTGCCAAATGTTTTCCTGGACCATTTCACCACGCACGATGCCTGACCCTCGCAGCGCGCATACTCCGAGAAAATGTGTCTAACGAAAATCCATCTTCCGCTCTGATAACTTTGACAGAGTTCGTGGTTAAAGTATATGCGCCAATGTGGTTCCTCATAAAGAGTAATGGAATTATAAAGGACGAATCAAAAAACTTATGGTATACGATTAAAAAAATGGCGTATTTACCCCAAGATCTAAAGAAAGTGGTTCATACTGTCCTGCAGGACAATGGGTACTGGGCTCACCCAGAAAATATACTGGTAGCCATGTTAGCAGATAGTCGTGTCGATTTTCGGCAACGTGGATAAGATAATTTTATAAGGAAATTTAAACCTCCAGCCATCAACTTTGAGGCGATAAACTACACAGAGTTAGTCATGTGGGAAGAAGTCAACATAACATCACCTCCTGCTCTAAATATACTCGCCAAAGGAGACCTTGATGATATTAAAGCTGGAAAAGAAGATTCTCTAGTGAAACTTCAATATATTTTTAAAATGCCGTGTCACAACCAGGCAGTTGAACGCTGTGTGAAAGAGGTTACTGCAGTTTCAGCAGTTGTTTGCAGTGCTAATGCACGGGATGGCAATATTCGCACCAGATTAGAAGATAATGCCAAAGTTTAAAACCAAAGCTGACTTTAGAGTTTGAAGATCGATTTGTGTTGTGGAAGTTTCTTACTATTCCAGAGTGTATATTTTCGAAACGGTTACTTCTATTTAGTTATTTTTATACCCTACACCACTTCGTGGGCTAGGGTATTATAAGTTAGTTTCGCCCCAAATGTTTGTAACACCATGAAATAATCGAGCTAGACCCACCTTTAAGTATACCGATCGGCTTAGAATCACCAGCTGAGTCGATTTAACGATGTCTGTCTGTCTGTCCGTCCGCTGTCCATCTAAGCTTGTTCGCACTCTACAGGTCGCAATTGTTGTCCGATTGTCATGAAACTTGGCAGAAGTTCTTTTTTCTGGCCAATGACCATCGGTATTGAATTTGGAGGAAATCGGTTCAGATTTAGATATAGCCCCCATACAAATGTCGCTCCCGATTTGACTTTTTCCACCCTATAAAGCACATATAGTACCCGATTTTCTTTAAATTTGGCACAACATCTTATAATCCAACTAGAAACACCTGTGCAAAAATTGGGTAAGATCGGTTCAGATTTAGATATAGCCCCCATACAAATGTCGCTCCCTATTTCACTTTTTCCGCTTTAGAAACCACATATTGTACCCGATTTTCTTTAAATTTGGCAGAACATATTATAATCCAACTAGAAACACGTATGCAAAAATTGGGTAAGATCGGTTCAGATTTAGATATAGCCCCCATACAAATGCCGCTCCCGATTTGACATTTTCCGCTCTAGAAACGACATATTGTAACCGATTTTCTTTAAATTTTTCAGAACATCTTATAATCCAACTAGAAACACGTATGCAAAAATTGGGTAAGATCGGTTCAGATTTAGATATAGCCCCCATACAAATGTCGCTCCCGATTTGACATTTTCCGCTCTAGAAACGACATATTGTACCCGATTTTCTATAAATTTTGCAGAACATCTTATAATCCAACTAGAAACACGTATGCAAAAATTGGGTAAGATCGGTTCAGATTTAGATATAGCCCCCATACAAATGTCGCTCCCGATTTCACTTTTTCCGCTTTAGAAACGACATATTGTAACCGATTTTCTTTAAATTTTGCAGAACATCTTATAATCCAACTAGAAACACGTATGCAAAAATTGGGTAAGATCGGTTCAGATTTAGATATAGCCCCCATACAAATGACGCTCCCGATTTGACATTTTCCGCTCTAGAAACGACATATTGTACCCGATTTTCTTTAAAATTGGCACAACATCTTATAATCCAACTAGAAACACGTATGCAAAAATTGGGTAAGATCGGTTCAGATTTAGATATAGCCCCCATACAAATGTCGCTCCCGATTTCACTTTTTCCGCTCTAAAATCCACACATTGTACCCGTTTTTCTTTAAAATTGGCACAACATCTTATAATCGAACTAGAAACATCTATGGTGGAAGTGGGTAAGATAGGTTCAGATTTAGATATAGACCTCATACAAATGTTGCTCCCGAATGTTTAACCGATTTTGGCCAAATTTTACATATTATATTTCACCAATAAACAGACATGGTGAAAGCGGGTCACGTCGTTCCAGGTTTCAATATACCCCCATACAAATGTCCTTTCCGATTTAACATTTTTTGTCAAACACATACATTTACAGGATGCAAACATCCTTCCCGATTTCACTTTTTTACCGAATTGAATTGCAATGAGAATTGTTTGGGTGATGTCCATATGTCCATACTTTGAAATGACTTTGGTATACTACTGTATAATTTGTATTTGTCAGTCGGACAATTAGATCAATTACCATATTATTTACCATACTCGTTAAATTTGACAGAAGATGAATTTATAGCATATAAATTATATGAATATAATTTATATAATTTATATGAACTACATAAAATTGCTCCCATAAAATACCTAGTAATCAAAGCGAGGTACATACGCAGGGAGTGGTGTAGGGTATTATATAGTCGGCCCCGCCCGACTTTAGCCATTCCTTACTTGTTGCAAATAATTTTAATTGGATTAAATGTATAAAAATTCTAATTTCAATATATGTACATATTTGTGTTTTATTCATTCTGTAGACCTTGTTGGGTTTAACTCCTCCTTGTGGTAGTTTTTTTGAGTCTATATCACACATTTTTGACCAAAAATTCATGTTCTTGCATCATCTGATGCAATGGAAAAAATGTCGAAATTTCAGAGTTTTACCAAAAAAAAAATCGAAAGTTTGCACTAAATCCGCAGACTGAAGACATCATCTCACCGATCCAATTTTTTTGTAGTTAATAAGAACTACTAATCACATACTCTGAGCACTAGGCGTTTAGCAATTTCGAAATAAAATGGATTTTCAATACACCCTAATGTATACGCTTGTTCGACGACATTTGCGATTTTGAACTTGAAGATGAAGTTTTTTTGATTTTATATGTTCAGAATTTTTGTTCTTTATGACAAGAGCTACAACTTTGCCTCAGAGAAACTACAAACGGTTCGGTTGAGCCTGAGAAAATGATCACTTTTTTGCAAAAATGACACCGAGGGCCCCCATAAAAAGGGCATGACTTTGGGCAAAACTGGGGGACACGGGTCTTTTTTGGTCTATTATCACGTAGTGGTGTTCGTATATTTCCATGACTTAAAAAATTCACACAGTGTATTTGAAGGTGTTACAAACGGAATGACAAGTATACCCCCATCTTGGTGGTGGATGGTATAAAAATGATGGGTCGTGTGAATGTCTAATAACACTGCCAACAAATTAAGACTTTTTGAACGGAACAGAATATCAACCTTATAACTCTGAAAGGACATGTTGAGTAGACCATTTCTGCGGAATAAACTTATAGTCCAGCTGGTCTGAGTTTCTTTTTACAATGGGTCAAAGTTTTCATTTCTTGGCCGAAGGGAGCATGCTAAGTGAGAAAAGTGTTGAGTGTTGTAAGTAAATGTCTGAGAGAATTCTTATTGTCAGAACTATAGTGGAATTTTATGAGGTTCATCTTAACCCTCTATCTCCTCTCTTTATGGGTCAATTTGACCTTTTTTTCTAGAAAATCAAAAAATCCTTTGTTGGGAAATTTCAGTGGGGTGTAATTGTGCAATTAAATTGCAAAATTACACGCCAACTTATACAACAAACTAAAGTATTTTTTTTCCAAATTCGTACTTTTAAGGGGTAAAATGGAAATAGAGGGATAGAATAATGAAATTCGGTGTGTGCAATCTTCTGATTACGTAGACACGTAAAATAAACGGATTTTTCGAATTTCGAACTTTTTGGGGTTAAAATAGAACTAGTAAATCAAAAAAAAATTCTTTTTTCAAATCCATGCTTTATGCAAGCAGAATTCTATTGGGCCTAGAAATTCTTTTTTAGTTATCTTTTGTAGAAGGAACAATTACTGTTACGTTAATAAATAATAATAAATAATAATAATAATAATAATAATAATAATAATAATAATTAATAAAAAAAATATTTAAAAACGTAACAGTAATTTTTCCTTCTACAAAAGATAACTAAAAAAGAATTTCTAGGCCCAATAGAATTCTGCTTGCATAAAGCATGGATTTGAAAAAAGATTTTTTTTGATTTACTAGTTATAACCTTTCTTTACTGTTGTGCTAAGAAAATCCACAGAAAACGTGTAATTTTACAAAGTTCGAATCAAAAATGCGCCTTTCAAATCCCGCCCATTTGCATATTGTCTAAGCAGGTTACAACTAAATAAACACACACAACAATATAGGAAGATCGTTGTAGAATATACTTAAAAAACTGGTTTTAATTTCGTATGGGAAGGGTCACGGCCACTTTCCGCCCATCTCGGTGTCGAAATACTCTAAAACCGGTTTTAATTTCAGATGGGAAGTGTCACGTCCACTTTCCGCCCATCTTTGCACAACTATTTACACTGGATAAACTCACACAAAATTTCAGCACTCTAGGTCTATGACACCTACTGACCATATTCGATTATATGTTTTAACTTCGTATGTGAGGTACCACGCCCACTTTCCCAATACCGTCCATTTCTGGCACAACTACGCAGGTTTATGCTAGATGCACTTACACAAAATTACAGTAGGTGTAATTTTGGTTTTATCTTCATATGGGAGGTGCCACGCCCACTTTTGCATTACCGCCCATTTTAGGCGCAACTACGCACATTGATGCTAGATGCACTTACACAAAATTTGAGCACTATACGTGTCATAGAACTGACACTATTCAATAATAGGTTTTAACTTCGTATGGGAGGTGCCACGGCCACTTTTCCAATACCGCCCCTTTTTGGCACAACTATGCGAATTCATGCTAGATGCACTTACACAAAATTTCAGCACTCTAGGTGTCATATAACTGACAATATTCAATAATAGGTTTTAACTTCGTATGGGAGATGCCACGCCCACTTTTCCAATACCGCCCATTTTTGGCACAACTATGCGAATTGATGCTAGATGCACTTACACAAAATTTCAGCACTCTAGGTGTCATAGAACTGACAATATTCAATAATAGGTTTTAACTTCGTATGGGAGGTTCCACGCCAATACCGCCCATTTTTGGCACAACTATGCGAATTGATGCTAGATGCACTTACACAAAATTTCAGCATTCTAGGTGTCATAGAACTGACAATATTCGATAATAGGTTTTAACTTCGTATGGGAGGTGCCACGCCCACTTTTCCAATACCGCCCCTTTTTGGCACAACTATGCACATTGATGGTATATGCACTTACACAAAATTTCAGCACTCTAGGTGTCATAGAACTGACAATATTCAATAATAGGTTTTAACTTCGTATGGGAGGTGCCACGCCCCTTTGTCCAATTGGTCAAATTTTTCCATTTCCTTGTATTGTCATCGAAAATGATTAAGTGTGCAAAATTTGAGCAAAATTGGTTGAGAAAAAAGCTTTCAAAAATTGATTTCAAATTTTGTGGCACACAAACATATAAAGGGTGATTTTTTAAGAGCTTGATAACTTTTTTTTTTAAAAACGCATAAAATTTGCAAATTCTCATCGGTTCTTTATTTGAAACGTTAGATTGGTCCATCACATTTACTTTTTGAAGATAATTTAATTTAAATGTTGACCGCGGCTGCGTCTTAGGTGGTCCATTCGGAAAGTCCAATTTTGGGCAACTTTTTCGAGCATTTCGGCCGGAATAGCCCGAATTTCTTCGGAAATGTTGTCTTCCAAAGCTGGAATAGTTGCTGGCTTATTTCTGTAGACTTTAGACTTGACGTAGCCCCACAAAAAATAGTCTAAAGGCGTCAAATCGCATGATCTTGGTGGCCAACTTACCGGTCCATTTCTTGAGATGAATTGTTCTCCGAAGTTTTCCCTCAAAATGGCCATAGAATCGGGAGCTGTGTGGCATGTAGCGCCATCTTGTTGAAACCACATGTCAACCAAGTTCAGTTCTTCCATTTTTGGCAACAAAAAGTTTGTTAGCATCGAACGATAGCGATCGCCATTCACCGTAACGTTGCGTCCAACAGCATCTTTGAAAAAATACGGTCCAATGATTCCACCAGCGTACAAACCACACCAAACAGTGCATTTTTCGGGATGCATGGGCAGTTCTTGAACGGCTTCTGGTTGCTCTTCACTCCAAATGCGGCAATTTTGTTTATTTACGTAGCCATTCAACCAGAAATGAGCCTCATCGCTGAACAAAATTTGTCGATAAAAAAGCGGATTTTCTGCCAACTTTTCTAGGGCCCATTCACTGAAAATTCGACGTTGTGGCAGATCGTTTGGCTTCAGTTCTTGCACGAGCTGTATTTTATACGGTTTTACACCAAGATCTTTGCGTAAAATCTTCCATGTGGTCGAATAACACAAACCCAATTGCTGCGAACGGCGACGAATCGACATTTCACGGTCTTCAGCAACACTCTCAGAAACAGACGCAATATTCTCTTCTGTACGCACTGTACGCATTCGTGTGGTTAGTTTAATGTCCAATAAAGTAAACTGAGTGCGAAACTTGGTCACAATCGCATTAATTGTTTGCTCACTTGGTCGATTATGTAGACCATACATCGGACGTAAAGCGCGAAACACATTTCGAACCGAACACTGATTTTGGTAATAAAATTCAATGATTTGCAAGCGTTGCTCGTTAGTAAGTCTATTCATGATGAAATGTCAAAGCATACTGAGCATCTTTCTCTTTGACACCATGTCTGAAATCCCACGTGATCTGTCAAATACTAATGCATGAAAATCCTAACCTCAAAAAAATCACTCTTTATAGAAAGTAACCTTATATAAAGCATGGAAAAAGGGGGATAAAAATAGTACCAACCAAATGACCGCAGCTAGAGTCATGATATTCAGAGTATACTTTCCTCTGACTGCATGGCCACGAAAAATAAAAGATTTTTTTCAAATTCGTACTTTCAAGGGATACAATGGGTACAGAGGGAATAAAATTGTACCTACTAAACGGCTACAGCTAGAATGATGAAATGCGGTGTGTACATACCCTTAATTGCCTAGACACATCAAATAATGAGATTATAGAAAGTCGTGCCACTAAGGGAATAAGTATTACCAACCAAATGACCGCAGCTAGAGTCATGAAATTCGGAGTATACATTCCTCTGACTAAAATCTGAAATACAACCAACTGGGTGCTACAGTTGGTTGTATTTATATATATGGTATTTAAGCATTTTTGAAAATATAAATATAAGAATATTTATTTTTTGAATTGACTTGAAGTGTTATGGCATGGTTTGAAATAATAAAAATATTATATTTATTTATAAAATCATTTTTATACCCTACACCACTTCGTGGTCTAGGGTATTATAAGTTAGTTTCGTGCCAAATGTTTGTAACACCAAGAATTAATCGAGCTAGACCCACCTTTAAGTATACCGATCGGCGTAGAATCACCAGCTGAGTCGATTTAACGATGTCTGTACGTCCGTCCGTCCGTCTGCTGTCCATCTATGCTTGTTCGCACTCTACAGGTCGCAATTGTTGTCCGATTGTCATGAAACTTGGTAGAAGTTATTTTTTCTGGCCAAGGACAATCGGTATTGAAAGGAAATCGGTTCAGATTTAGATATAGCCCCCATACAAATGTCGCTCCCGATTTGACATTTTCCACTTTAGAAATCACATATTGTACCCGATTTTCTTTGCATTTGGTACAACATCTTATAATCCAACTAGAAATGCCTATGCAAAAATTGGGTAAGATCGGTTCAGATTTAGATATAGCCCCCATACAAATGTCGCTCCCGATTTCACATTTTCTGCTCTAGAAACGACATATTGTACCCGATTTTGTTTAAATTTTGCAGAAGATCTTATAATCGAACTAGAAACACGTATGCTGAAAGTGGGTATGATCGGTTCAGATTTAGATATAGCCCCCATACAAATGCCGCTCCCGATTTCACATTTTCCGCTCTAGAAACGACATATTGTACCCGATTTTGTTTAAATTTTGCAGAAGATCTTATAATCGAACTAGAAACACGTATGCTGAAAGTGGGTATGATCGGTTCAGATTTAGATATAGCCCCCATACAAATGCCGCTCCCGATTTGACATTTTCCGCTCTAGAAACGACATATTGTAACCGATTTTCTTTAAATTTTTCAGAACATCTTATAATCCAACTAGAAACACGTATGCAAAAATTGGGTAAGATCGGTTCAGATTTAGATATAGCCCCCATACAAATGTCGCTCCCGATTTGACATTTTCCGCTCTAGAAACGACATATTGTACCCGATTTTCTTTAAATTTTGCAGAACATCTTATAATCCAACTAGAAATACGTATGCAAGAATTGGGTAAGATCGGTTCAGATTTAGACATAGCCCCCAAACAAATGTCGCTCCCGCTCTAAAATCCACACATTGTACCCGTTTTTCTTTAAAATTGGCACAACATCTTATAATCCAACTAGAAACACGTATGCAAAAATTGGGTAAGATCGGTTCAGATTTAGATATAGCCCCCATACAAATGTCGCTCCGATTTCACTTTTTCCGCTCTAAAATCCACACATTGTACCCGTTTTTTTTTAAATTGGCGCAACATCTTATAATCCAACTAGAAACACCTGTGCAAAAATTGGGTAAGATCGGTTCAGATTTAGATATAGCCCCCATACAAATGTCGCTCCCGATTTGACTTTTTCCACCCTATAAAGCACATATAGTACCCGATTTTCTTTAAATTTGGCACAACATCTTATAATCCAACTAGAAACACCTGTGCAAAAATTGGGTAAGATCGGTTCAGATTTAGATATAGCCCCCATACAAATGTCGCTCCCGATTTGACTTTTTCCACCCTATAAAGCACATATAGTACCCGATTTTCTTTAAATTTGGCACAACATCTTATAATCCAACTAGAAACACCTGTGCAAAAATTGCGTAAGATCGGTTCAGATTTAGATATAGCCCCCATACAAATGCTGCTCCCGATTTGACATTTTCCGCTCTAGAAACGACATATTGTACCCGATTTTCTTTAACCTTTGCAGAACATCTTATAATCCAACTAGAAACACGTATGCAAAAATTGGGTAAGATCGGTTCAGATTTAGATATAGCCCCCATACAAATGTCGCTCCCGATTTGACATTTTCCGCTCTAGAAACGACATATTGTACCCGATTTTCTTTAAATTTTGCAGAACATCTTATAATCCAACTAGAAATACGTATGCAAGAATTGGGTAAGATCGGTTCAGATAGAGATATAGCCCACAAACAAATGTCGCTCCCGCTCTAAAATCCACACATTGTACCCGTTTTTCTTTAAAATTGGCACAACATCTTATAATCCAACTAGAAACATCTATGGTGGAAGTGGGTAAGATAGGTTCAGATTTAGATATAGACCTCATACAAATGTTGCTCCCGAATGTTTAACCGATTTTGGCCAAATTTTACATATTATATTTCACCAATAAACAGACATGGTGAAAGCGGGTCACATCGTTCCAGGTTTCAATATACCCCCATACAAATGTCCTTTCCGATTTAAAATTTTTTGTCAAACACATACATTTACAGGATGCAAAAATCCTTCCCGATTTCACTTTTTTACCGAATTGAATTGCAATGAGAATTGTTTGGGTGATGTCCATATGTCCATACTTTGAAATGACTTTGGTATACTACTGTATAATTTGTATTTGTCTGTCGGACAATTAGATCAATTACCATATTATTTACCATACTCGTTAAATTTGACAGAAGATGAATTTATAGCATATAAATTATATGAATATAATTTATATAATTTGTATGAACTACATAAAATTGCTCCCATGAAATACATGGGTTTAGTAATCAAAGCGAGGTACATACGCAGGGAGTGGTGTAGGGTATTATATAGTCGGCCCCGCCCGACTTTAGCCATTCCTTACTTGTTGCAAATAATTTTAATTGGATTAAATGTATAAAAATTCTAATTTCAATATATGTACATATTTGTGTTTTATTCATTCTGTAGACCTTGTTGGGTTTAACTCCTCCTTGTGGTAGTTTTTTTGAGTCTATATCACACATTTTTGACCAAAAATTCATGTTCTTGCATCATCTGATGCAATGGAAAAAATGTCGAAATTTCAGAGTTTTACCAAAAAAAAAATCGAAAGTTTGCACTAAATCCGCAGACTGAAGACATCATCTCACCGATCCAATTTTTTTGTAGTTAATAAGAACTACTAATCACATACTCTGAGCACTAGGCGTTTAGCAATTTCGAAATAAAATGGATTTTCAATACACCCTAATGTATACGCTTGTTCGACGACATTTGCGATTTTGAACTTGAAGATGAAGTTTTTTTGATTTTATATGTTCAGAATTTTTGTTCTTTATGACAAGAGCTACAACTTTGCCTCAGAGAAACTACAAACGGTTCGGTTGAGCCTGAGAAAATGATCACTTTTTTGCAAAAATGACACCGAGGGCCCCCATAAAAAGGGCATGACTTTGGGCAAAACTTGGGGACACGGGTCTTTTTTGGTCTATTATCACGTAGTGGTGTTCGTATATTTCCATGACTTAAAAAATTCACACAGTGTATTTGAAGGTGTTACAAACGGAATGACAAGTCTACCCCCATCTTGGTGGTGGATAGTATAAAAATGATGGGTCGTGTGAATGTCTAATAACACTGCCAACAAATTAAGACTTTTTGAACGGAACAGAATATCGGCCTTATAACTCTGAAATGACATGTTGAGTAGACCATTTCTGCGGAATAAACTTATAGTCCGGCTGGTCTTAGTTTCTTTTTACAATGTGTCAAAGTTTTCATTTCTTGGCCGAAGGGAGCATGCTAAGTGAGAAAAGTGTTGAGTGTTGTAAGTAAATGTCTTATTGTCAGAACTATAGTGGAATTTTATGAGGTTCATCTTAACCCTCTCCTTATGGGTCAATTTGACCTTTTTTCTAGAAAATCAAAAAATCCTTTGTTGGGAAATTTCAGTGGGGTGTAATTGTGCAATTAAATTGCAAAATTACACGCCAACTTATACAACAAACTAAAGTATTTTTTCCAAATTAGTACTTTTAAGGGGTAAAATGGAAATAGAGGGATAAAAATGGTACCAACTAAAGGGCTGCTTCTAGAATAATGAAATTCAGTGTGTGCAATCTTCTGATTACGTAGACACGTAAAATAAACGGATTTTTCGAATTTCGAACTTTTTGGGGTTAAAATGGAAAAAGGGGATAAAAATAGTACCAACCAAATGACCGCAGCTAGAGTCATGATATTCAGAGTATACATTCCTCTGACTGCATGGCCACGAAAAATAAAAGTTTTTTTTCAAATTCGTACTTTCAAGGGATACAATGGGTACAGAGGGAATAAAATGGTACCTACTAAACGGCTACAGCTAGAATGATGAAATTCGGTGTGTACATCCCCCTAATTGCCTAGACACATCAAATAAAGAGATTTTAGAAAGTCGTGCCACTAAGGGAATAAGTATTACCAACCAAATGGCCGCAGCTAGAGTCATGAAATTCGGAGTATACATTCCTCTGACTAAAATCTGAAGTAAACAGTGTTAAGTAATTTCAAAGGATAATAAAACCAGAAAAATAATAAATGAGTACACAGCATTGATGGATTTCTCATTTGCATTTGGACCACTCTTTATATTCACGGCTATGTAAACATTTTGCTATTCTCTCAAAATAAAGGGGTTGTGCTCTTTAAAATGTTCAAAATTATAATAATAAAATATTACATTACATTTCTCTTCATTTAAAACAATAAACAAAAGTTTAATCTTCTTAAATTTACCCCATAATCTGCACATAAATGCACTCCATTTTAGTGCTATTACAGAAGTATATTTGAAGGGTATTATATATTATGTGTTCTGCACTGTTTAATTGTTTATTTATATACAACATTTGATCCTTTGTTTACGCGTGTCATTGTGCTTGGTTGTTTCATTCACAGCAAATCCAAAGGATGATGATTTATTTTCCAGAAAAGGTCCATCTTGAAAAACAAAATGTTCATAAATTGTGTTTAATTGTTGCCTTTTCACATCGGTGATTGTCAACAAAGAAATGAAACAAAACAAAAAAACGCCGTTTTGTTTGTATTCGTTTCGGTTGTTCCTTTTCTGTTGCGTTGCGGCGCCATGACATTTATGGTTGGCTGTGGTGTTTGGTTTGGTGCTGTCCCATTCGCCTACGCCGGCATCTGTTGTGGACATGCGTTACTATGGTTGGCAGCGGCGCTGAAAGTCAACAAACCGCAAAAATAAATAAAAACCGATTCGCATATATTTACTCAAATATGAATTACAATCCTTTTGTAGTCTTCACGTGCTGCTTTCACAATGATTTAAGTGGGGGTGGGTGGGATAACGAATCACCTGCATAAAGAGGTGTACAGTTTTATTGGTTTGCTAACGTCGACACTGTGATGAGCTTTTCTTTTTGATTAATTGGTTTCAACATATACTACACAGAAAGATTGTCTGAAGCTAGAATTTCGAGGTTTCTGGAGATAGTATGTTTCGAAGTTATAATATGCCAATTTTTCCATGCTTTATATAAGGTTACTTTCTATATATGTTTGTGTGCCACAAAATTTGAAATCAATTTTTAAAAGCTTTTTTCTCAACCAATTTTGCTAAAATTTTGCAACTTAATCATTTTCGATGACAATACAAGGAAATGGAAAAATTTGACCAATTGGACAAAGGGGCGTGGTACCTCCCATACAAACCACAAATTAAAAATCTATTATTTCTGCTCCTGATAACGGTATTTAAACAAAATTTGGTACGTCGGTTTGGTGTGCATGTTGTAAGTGCTGCTGCAAATATGGGCGGGATTGTACAAAGGGGCGTGGTACCTCCCATACAAACCACAAATTAAAAATCTATTATTTCTGCTCCTGATAACGGTATTTGAACAAAATTTGGTACGTCGGTTGGGTGTGCATTTTTTAAGTGCTGCTGCAAATATGAGCGGGAATGGACAAAGGGGCGTGGTACCTCCCATACAAACCACAAATTAAAAATCTATTATTTCTGCTCCTGATAACGCAGTAGTTTTTCCTTCTACAAAAGATAACTAAAAAAGAATTTCTAGGCCCAATAGAATTCTGCTTGCATAAAGCATGGATTTGAAAAAAATTTTTTTTTTTTGATTTACT